>OVBI01001220.1:0-39313 GCA_900406495.1 Sisymbrium altissimum | reverse complement strand
TTCTGTTTGAAGAAACTGGTTACAGATCCGTTTGGTGGTGTTCTGAGTTCCCGGTTCTAGTGAAGTTCCTCTCAGATCTCCTCTTCGTCAATAGATTGGGCGCAGATAGTTTCTTTTTAAGCTTATTTCACTTGACTTGTTGTTATTGTTTTAGTGTTGATGGGCAGTTTATGTGGTATCCAGTTTTTATTAGATTGGTTTAGGTTTAATTGTCTTTGAATTTCTCTTAGTGTTTTGGTTCTCCGGATGATTCTTCATCATGCCGGCATCGGACTCCCGTACTTCATTCGGGCTTTTTCTCCTGTATAACTCTCAGGCTGATTGTAGTAACTCTTTGTATGGTCTCTTTGGTTTAATATAAATCTACCAGTGTTAAAAAAAAAAAAAAAGATGACCTTTTTAAGACACAAACAAATCCATTCAAGAAAGCAAAATTAACCACACAAAAAATATGGGTAGAAAAAATCTAGGGGCAGTAATATAGGTAACTACAGTGATGATGGTAGTTGAGGTAGAATCAAATATTCTTCGCATAGTTGGTGGCGGACGATACACTTGGAATGTCAATGTTAACTTATCCGGTTGGGCCGCACACGAATGTTTCTACTCTGGTGATTAATGGCTCTGTTAATAATAAATGCATTTCCACATTGTTGTTTCAAATTTTCTTTTTTTTTTTGGGTACGAATGTTAAAACTTTTTTTTTTTCAACGTGCTGTTTTTTAATTAATCTTGGTATAAGTTATACATTTTTAATTTAATTTTCATATAAAATTATTAGTAGGTTTTGGGTTCGATCCAACCAGTTACAATATCCTGTTAGTATAGATAATGTTTACCAGTAAATAATAATATATTCTGCATAAATTATGTAATATCTTAGATTACGATTACATTATCTCTAGATCACAATCCAATAAATTCTTGTATAAATATACTACTTCTATAATTAATGAAATTATCAGTTCATATCTTCTACAGAGTATTGAGCTCTCACAGCAGCAGCTTTTGAGCTCAAATGGCTAACTTCCTTGATGTCGGATTTTGAGTTTCGGATCTTGGTTTCAAGTCAACTCAAGTTTTTGTTATCTACTGTGACAACATTGATGCTACATATCTTTCTGCAAATCTTGTTTTCCACTCTAGGATGAAGCACCTTGTACTAAATTACCACTTTGTCCGAGAACGAGTTTAAGCCAAGACACTTCATGTAGCTCATATATGTTCAGCTGACCAGCTCGCTGATGCTTTAAGCAAACTTCTCCCTCGTGCTCGGTTTCATGAACTCTCTTCCAAGATCGGTCTTTGTCATCGTCATCCATCATGAAGGGCATGTTACTATAGATAATGTTTATTTATAAACAATCATATATTTTGTATATATTGTAATATCTTAAATCTAGATCACAATCCAACAAACTATTGTATAAATATACTACTTCTATAATCAATGAAATTATCAGTTCATATCTTCTACAAAGAGTAGCTACGATCAATGCATAAATACCGATTTCATATCCAACGTGACACGTGGAGGATGAGATGTATTCCAAGTTCCAACTCCTTGACACCAACTTCATATCTTTCCTAGCATACTGTTTTCTCACGTGTTATGTTTATATCCACAATTAATTAGGGGAATAATTTATTTTATCTGGCTTTCGATCTTCATGCTCTCATGCAATGGAGAAAATAATAAAGGCACAGTTAAAATAAACCTGAAAAGAACCAAAACAAGTTTGGTAGATGTTCAGTGTAACACGATCATATCTAAAACAGCAAAAAACCGCATTGTACGTACTTAAATATCGCCAAGGTTTTACAATACGGTTTTTTATTGTTTTAAATATGGTCGCGTTATGCTGAACTCTACCAAGCTTGTCTTGGTTCTTTTCAGGCTTATCTTACCTGTACCTTTATTATTTTCCCCATGAGAGCATAAATGTCAGAAGCGAGATAAAGGAAATTATTCCCATAATTAACTGTGGTCTGTGGATATAAATATAACCTGAGAAAACCGTATGCTAGGAAATATATTAAAATGTTAGTTACATTTTTCAAAAAAAATTTGTATATAACAAATAATTCCATGTGCATAAACACTAAAGAATTATAACTAGACATGTAAGCATTATATGTATTCAATAGATATATATATATATATATATATATATATATATTTATTTATTTATATATATATCTTATTTTTCTCTGCTGACTTTTTTTGTCATAGTAGATTTTGATTTTGTACTTTTTTATGTGTGAGTAGGATCCATGTGGTTCAAATTTCAAAGAATATATAGTTGAAAATGGAGTTAGGAAAAAGTAATAAAATTTTCTATATTAACATACTCTCCTCCTCTTTTTGATTAGTTGTTGTTTCAAATTTTTCTTTTTGTTTTAAACTAATTGATGTTTTAAATTTTAATGCAAAATTTTATGATTTTTAATGATTTATATTTTATTTGTATTATGTAGAATATTATATTATTGGTTAAATTGTATTTAAATATATATGTAACTGTGTTTTGATTTTGAAAAACCAAAAAATAAATATTTCCTTAGTTTGTGCATATTTCTAAAACGACAATTAAATAAAATCAGAGAATTATTTTAGTATTAAATTATAATTATGAAAAAGATAATCAAGTATGTAAGATATGAAGAAATTTGTATATATGTTTAATATGACTTACTAAATCATACAATATAATATTTTTTTTTTCAAAAAAAAAAGTGTTAACATTCGTTGACAAAAAAAAAATGTATTGATGAGTATTGAAAAAAAGTACAGACTATAAATTCTGTTTTATTAAATTTTGGAAACTTTTTGTTTGTTTGACAAAGTAATGCGTTTTTCAACAAGTGTAACTGTAGCTATAGTTGATCGCAATTTACTTTTACAAAATTTATTCACAATAAGAAAAACCTAAAAAATACATATTTTAAATTTTATGGATGTTTTTATGGGTAATAAAGTACTGTATTGCCTTTTGCTTAAAATAATTCTAAACGTAATAGTAAATGCCAAAATATTGTAGAACTCTTTTTGAACAAAAAAAACAAATTGTTTGAAAATAGAATAGAGAAATTGGATAGAATGATCAATAAAAAAATTTAAATTTAAAATTAACCAATTCCGGGGTCTCTCTCTTCTTATCTCTCTTTATTTTCTTTCTAAATTCTAATTTTAATATTTTTTTGTTATTTCACAAAATCCCTAATAGAATATCATTTTGATTTATATTTTATCACTTAATAAAATGAAAAACATGAAATAGAACACACGTTTATTAAAAACCTTAATAAATGTGCTTCAAGTTTAAAAATATGTATCAAAGATATAAAAATGTTCTTAGTAAAGCTGATATGACTGCAAATAGAAATTATTTATAATGATATATAAATGAAATAATAAACAAATAGTGGAATACCGTACATTCAAAGCATTATAAAATACTTATTAAAATGTAATAAAATTAATAACTTTAAGTTTAGATTGCAAGTGGTTTTATTGGAAATTTTAACAAAACTCAATTTTCAAAAAAATTAAAATTAGTATTAAAAAAAAAAGAGAATCGATATATATGTGTAGAGACTTATAACCATAAACATGAACACATACATAAATATATACTATAAAATGAATAAACAACGTGTACCTTTGAGATGAAAAGACTTTGTGATTGGTTTAAAAATCCAAGTCATAGTTGTGTGTTATTAGTTTCTTTCATCTATTTATATTGTTTTTGAAAGTGTCATGTTTACTAAATGGTTTACTAAATGGCTTACCTAATTCATACCAAATTCCACAACTATGCTAAGAGCGTGGTATCAGCATGATGAATCATAAATGTGTAATATGTCATTCACTCTTATAGCTTAGTTTTATGCTCTACCTAATTTTCAGTTTGAAGGTTAGAAAATAATTAAATGTATAAAATAATTGGATCTGATTTGTCTTATATACGGTAATATAGATGTCTTATGCGGTAATATATTTGTCCATACCACCACAGTTTTGTAAAAGTATGTTAAAGATGTGATATTCACATTGTGTCCACACCATCGTATCCACACTACTGTGTTTATGCCATCGTGTTCATTACTTTATATATATTAACCTAAATGATTCAAATTTGTGGTTCTTACCAGAATAAAGACAATAAAAATACTAAAATAGATACAATATATTAACATGACCAACAATATAGAAGACGACCATCTATAAACCATACAAATGCATAACAACATAAATATGACTCCATATCCACAAAAGAATGTTACAATGAATTTCAGCACAGGATATGGACAAGATATAGTGGACATGAACTCGTTGTCAGACAAAAACAAAATTATCATGTACATGGACATGATAACATGGATATCAGATTGATGATATATTACCTTAGATATCAAACACGTTGGCGTAGTTACAAGATCAAGAACATTATGATTTTGTTTTGTGTGTTAATAGGTTCGTTTCCACTATATGTTGTCCATATAATGTATCGGATTTATTGTTATATTTTTTGTGGACATGGATGCATGTCCACAAGTTTTTATTTATAAATATTTAAAATATATCAAAATAGATATCAAAATATAGAGAAAAACTATAATTTTTATTAGAAAATAAAAAAATAAATTTTTATTTCTCATAGATAAGAAAATAATGAAATTAATAGATGAGAGAGGCATAATAAAGTTGATCATATTTAAAAGTAAAAAAAATATATATTATGAAAGAGAAAAAAATGGGGTAAGAGAGAGAAAAAAATAGAGTTTAAAACATTTTTTGTGGGTAAAAGAGATATTTTACATCATCAAAGTCATCTAAAACAATAAAGTAACTCATTTCGTAAATAAAACTAAAAAAATCATCCATAGTGTAAAACACTCATATAATATCTCGACATATAATTGCTTACTTTCAATACTCTTCAACATCAGCCAGTAAACATGTAATCGAGTTGAATTCTGACTACTTTAAAGATAAACTTAGGCCTTGAATGTTTGGTTGATTTTTAGTTTTAGATTTTAGTTTCTGGATTTTGGTTTTTAATTTTTAAATTCTAAATTTTAGATTTTAGTGGATCATATTTATCATTTATAAAAACTTCTAAAATGTCAAAAGAAAAAAACATGAGTTATAGATTTTTTTAAAGAGAAATTCTAAAAATATGGAATTTCGTCTTTTTTTTTGAAAATTAAGTAGAACACTTAAAAACTTATTTCTGGAATGGCTGTAAAATGGTTTTTTTAGAGAAACTAAAACGAAAAACCATTTTACCAATCAATACCTAAGTTTCCTCGATTTCTAATTTAGATTACAACTCTTTTGGAGTCAATTTAGTTGATAACCATATTGAGGGAAAAACCATACCATATATCCATGTAATAATTAGAGAATATTATGCTAGAAGTCACTTTTCTAAGATTATATAATAGTTTTAATAACTTCTTACTACTCAGATACTTCTTCCCTTTTTTTGTACTGTTAAAGTTCTCTATCATCCTTCATCAACCAAACTTTGGAACTGATTATCAATTAGATGTAAACTCTAGTTACAAAGCAATATAACTTTCTTTTTTCTTTTTTCTTTCTGCCAGTCGTAAAATTCTTAAACACTGAATCTCCATTCTAACAAAACCTCTTATAACAAAAAAAAAAAAAGATTCTAAATGAAAAAAAAACCGAACTTTGATTATCTCCGATCAATGAATTTTGATTATGTTTAGTTTTTTTTCTTGAAATGTTCTCGAATAAGTTTGTCCTCTCTTTCTTCTTTCTTCTTTGTCTCCCAATCATTTGCTTCCTCGTTTTTCCTCATGTTTTCCCTCCACCACCAAACAAATCACCAATCCCAACTGCCGATGAGATCGACGAACAGATCCTCTTCTGTCTTGCTTCCTCCAGTTCTTCCTCAAAACTGCGTTTTTATTCCTAAGAACATAAACCTTCACTTCGCAGCACTATGGGATCAATTCTTCTATAAGTTTTTTGTTCTAGAAAATTCTGGGTTTAAAAGTTATTGGTTCTTGAGATTTCTGGGTTAGTTTGTTAAAATTTCTTGATTCATGAGATTTGTGGATTTCTGGATTAATCTGGCTACATTTTTCAAACCATCCAAGTTCATGTTTCCTGTACGTCCACTTTAATGTTCGGACCCATCAAATCAACGAACAACCATACTTCTTCTCTCACAAAAAAATCTTCATATAATATACATGTTCGGCCACGTATAAAGTAAATGTACATCCATGTCTTTTTACGATCAAACACCGTTTTTGCATCCAAACTCCACTTGCGTACGTTCACAATTGTATATATATTCGTCCACAAACCACAATACATGTATAGTCATCTGACATATTACAAATACAAGTTCATGTTTCATATTCGTCCACTCACTACGTTCACTAAATATGGCATATGCATCTAAAAAAAGTCTCAGGATTATGTCAATAATGATTTATTTATACAGACATATCCACATAAACAAATATATGAAGTGAATGAATGAATTCTTTTTATATTTTCATCTGTTTGATTCAAATATGGTCATAACAATTCACAACCACAAATACTAATTCGTATGTAGTAATATTATTACATATACATCATATCTACACAAATACGTCCATATAGACACATTTGGACAACAAAAATATATGCGTATCCACTTTAATGTTCGGATCCATAAAATCAGTGAACAATAATTTCTTCCTCTCCCACAAATAAAAAGACCTTCATATAATATACATGTTCGACATTTATAAAGTAAATATATATCCATGTCTTCTTACGACCAAAATCCGTCTTTGCATCCAAGCTCTACTTGCGTATGTTCACAATTGTATATATATTCGTCTCCAAACCACAATATATGTACAACCACCTGACATATTGCAAATACAGGTTCATGTTCACAATTATATATATATTCGTCCGAGCTCCACTTTCTCCTCATTACTATCACTAAATATGGCATATGCATATAAACAAAGTACCAAGATTGTATCCATAATGATTTGTTCACACAAATATATCCACATAAACAAATATATTAAGTGAATAAATGAATTATATATTTTTTTATATTCTCATCTGTTTCATTCAAATATACAACCATAAATACTAATTCGTATATAGTACTATTACTACATATACATCATATCCACACTACTACATCCACATGGACACAATTAAACAACAGCCATATATATATTCACCTCCACAAATACATGTACACATCTAATGTACTGATATTACACAGTTGTGCCCTGTCCACGGTACGCATGAGTACACGCCGCAAGCATCTCCAAAAGAGATCGACATCTGAAATCGGTAAGGAATCCAAAGTGTGTGGTTCCTAAAAGAAATCAACAATTGAAATCGATAAAAACTCTAATGCAATCTCTCATCTTCTCTATAACAGAGGTTTAATGCAATCGAATGGACATCCACAATCAAACTCTCATTGCCTATGGATAACACATCAAATATAAGAAAAAAATTAAAAAAACTTCAAACAAACTAAAAATTGAAAACAAAAATTTTCATTATATTATATTTATATTTTATCAAAATTATAATTCATCTTTCGAAACACAGGTCAAAATCTAGTCAATACTATTAAAATAGAAGCATACTTACATATTAACATGTATTCATGTGTTATATTATATAAAATACCGTTAAAACTAATAAAATTTTACGATTTCATTAATGGTTAAATGGTCAAACAAATTATTAGTTAATTTATTCATAGTATCTTTTATTACCTTTTAAGATTTAAACTTAATATACATTTTTTTTTTAGTTATAACATCAGAATGTTGAATATATATTTTTATTTTTGTCAATATAATATAATGGAATATGTGTTATCCAAAAAAGATAAATATCAGAATTTTTAAAAAACTTCAAACAAATTAAAAGTTGAAAATAAAAAATTTCACTATATTATATTTGTATTTATCAAAATTATTTGAAACATGGATCAAAATCTAATTTCGATTATTGTGTGTTATATCCAAAAATCAACCGATTTATCAAGAGTTCTCCATCTCTCTTTTGTGGCCATTCTACCAACCAAGATTTTGTGTTTACAGTGTATGATAGTATTATGCATTAGGTTTGATATACCACTTGTTAGAGCTACCTGCTAAACTCCTTCTAAGGTTACATCTCCTTATCCTTTGGAGTGTTTTAAGATAGCATCAGACCTTGGGTTTAACATACCTCTTGTTAGGTTTATACGAGCATTTGGTGTCAGAGCATGGTATCAGTTGGCGATCTTTCATGTTATCAATGAGCGTGGAGAAATGCAAGTCGTCAGAAGCTACATCTTATCTTGGATATAAGGCATGTGACTATCCTCATAATCATGAAATTCAATATTTTGAAACATTTACAAGAATTTGATATGAACTATTGCTCATGCAAGAATTAGATTGAAATATTTAGATTGAGCTTTTCTTTTAGCCCTAATCTCAGTTAATTTTTGGAAGCTGATTTCTTATTAATCAATAATTAGACACTTATAGGTCTTTAGTACAACTTAATGATAAACCTAAATGCAAAAAGAAAAACACTAAAAAGGAAATTATGAAATCGTAGTTAATAAACTAAAACACCAAAACTATTTAATTAAAAACGCCCTATTCACTCTAACCATAGTCACATATGAGAATTATCACTAAAAAGTTGATAAGCTAAAGTCATAAATGACTTCACATTTTGAGTTCTCAATATTAATGTTCGTCTATACTATACGGAGAACCAAAGGAGCTGTTGTTTTCATTTGCTGAGGCAGGTTTGCATTTTTACCATTACAAGCCATTCTAAGGACACATATGAAAAATAGCTAATTAATGCGTGAACCTGCAGTGAGACTAATATCCAAATAGCACATGACAGTTTTAGCACAGTTTTAGCTGTTGCTTCATGCATTCATTTAGGAGGAGCGATGAACTTCACAGCAGCAATCCAAACTCAATCAAACATTGGCAAAACAAAAAGGAACGCTGAAGGGATATGTTCTTTCGTGGGTGGTGAAACTGAGCCTGCCTTGCTTTAGGAGCTGGGACATATATAGAAACTCAAGAGTGTTAGTCTATAAACCAATGTTACCTTAGCTTCTTACAAACAAAGCAAAAGTCAACTAGCATAATGAGTCTAGCTAGGTTCGGTATTGACAACTTTGCAGAACCTAATAGTTTGGCAGATTCCTTTTGTAGAACAGATTATTGAAGAGGAAAACATAGCTGAGATTAATCATGTTTATCTAAATCTTGGTAAGAACAGCGAGCTGTAGAGAATTGAACTGAAGAACAATCAAATTTGTACAACGGCTCTGTTTCTTTTGTCTCGAGATTAAAAAGAAAGATATCATGTCTCTTATCTTCTTTACTAACACTGAAATAGATGCAATTTTTAATGAATCCATCAATGTCATTGGCGAGCACAGTGATACCTTGATCCAAAAGCATTGACTCATCACCCAAATAATTAATCAGTTCCTTTTTTTTCAAGAATCCAGATGAATAAACCTTGAAAACACGGAAGGACCAGGTTTGTGACCTAGATATCAATTTTTCAACCTTGAAGACTTCTCCTGTTACTGTGACTACAAGTTTTGTCGCAACAATGTTCCAGTAACTACGTCGTCCACGAAGTCCGATGCCAAAGTGAAATATTTCTACATTAACCCCACATTGAAAGGTTTGTTGTGGAATCTCTCCAGAAAAATCGTAGATTCTGAACATACCAAGCAAGCTTAAGAAGTAAAGCTTGGAATCCTTGTAAACCATATCACAACAATATGAGGTTTCCGGAATTTGATTCCACGAGTTATCTCTTTTCCTGGAGTAAACTACACACAAGTCTCGTAGCTCCCACAATACTACATAATCTTTCGTTTTCTCATCAATCCAAAGCACAGGTGATCGTATACTAATACCTTTGTATACCTTTCCTTTGTGACTTGTAATGCGAAACTTATCATCATCAAACGTTCGCTCCAGCTTTGTCATTCCAAGCTGTGACTCCACAGGAGGTAGATTGATCTTCTCGTGGGTAAAGAGATTCACAATGTAGAGATTAAGTTTGAAGATTTCGCATCAAGAACCAACTTCCATAGGTTTCTTTACAAAAGCTCTTTGCAAATTCCAAACCAAGATCTTGTGTTTTGTAGAGTTTATCTTTATCCTCGAGATTGAACAACGTGCAAGAATTGTTGTCTTCGGGGAAGAGAATCAGCCAAGGGGTCTGATTATTCGGCGCACATTGTCTGGAAGCGGAGTGCCAAGAGGAACATACCGACTTTGCTCGTTGGAAATTAGCAAAGCTGAGGCGTTCGAAAACCGAGGTCAAGAGATCTAGAGGAAGCTCGGACCAGGATTTGGGTGTATCATATTGTCGGAGACGCTCATGAGAAGTAGGGTTATGCATCTCTTCTATCTTCATATTGAGAAACGGTTGAATCGTTTTCTCTTACCATCAAAAGTTCCGTCTTTATAACCAGACCTAATTTTACAATGCATTGTTGATAATTGCGACGCGTCAGGTTTTTTATGGCTTGAAGCAAGATAACTATTGGTTTGAACCACAAAATATACGTAATTTAGAGAACCATAATCTAAATCCTTCGTTGGTCAGTGATTAAACTAGTTTAACAAAAGTGTATGTGATATTATCTTAAATTCTTTATTAAAAAAAATATATTAAATTATTGATTCCAAGAAATTGGTCTCAAGGCTCAACCAGTTTGGAAATAAATGATCTTCATAGAAAAAATATTTTACCACTAGCAAATTTCTGACCATGTACCTTTTTTTTTTCCTTTTTTTCTCAAATTGGATTCCGACCATGAGAAAGCATAACTTTTCAATTTTCTCTATGCAGCCATAAGGTAACATATGCTTTAGGCGATTTGCAATGATCTTGGAAATCACATTATGCATAACATTACAACAGGTCTGTATTCCTTCATCTCTTTTGCTTCTTATTTCTTCGGTATAAGGGCTAAGATAGTGGCATTGAGTCTTTTTGGCAGAAACCTTTTTGTGAAGACTGATTTAATAGCAGCAGCGTAATCCGTCTCTTTGATCTCCCATGCTGATATTTTTTTTTTTTTGAATTGTAATGTTAAATTGATCTCCCAAGCCTCAGAAAATGAAAACAACATCACTTAAATTATCCGTATAGTATGGACGAAGATTAATATAACTCAAAATTTGAAGTTTTTTTTGTTTTTGTCACCAATTTGAAGTCATTAATATTTAAGCTTATCAACTTTTTATTGAATTCTTATAAATGTTTCAAAATATTGAATTTCATGATTGTGAGGATAGTTACATGCCTTGTATCCAAGATATAGCTTCTGACTTGCATTCCTCCACACACATTGATAACATGAAAGATCGCCAAATGATACCATGCTTGGATACCAAATGGCTCGTGTAGACCTAACCAGAGGTATATTAAACCCAAGGTCTGAGATGCTATTTTAAGATGTTCCAAAGGAAACAAGGCGATACACAATACTATCTTACACCGTAAACACAAACAAGGCAAAACATTTTTCATGTAGTAGCTGTCTGAACCATAATAATTTCTTCATTGCATTTTTGTTGAGACACTGGATACTCAATGTCTTTAGCATTCTTAAGGAGACTTAGTTAATTTCTCACTAACTTCTTGAAATTTGAACACACATGATCACTTAGCCAATCATGCTAAACAGTCTAACCATCATCACATAATAAGCATTAGCAATCATCACACAACTTATCATTCTCGCAAAACTTAGACCATCGGTACCTTTTCACTTACCCACAAATTCCATTTTTGAAACATGCCCTTCCAAGACAGCCCCGGCTTGGCCTAATCCGCTATTATACCAATTTAAAATACCCAGCCCAAAAATCTTATAAAATCGTTAATAATTTTATTGAAACATAGTACCAAATATTTTCCATAGACTAAAAATGAATCCATAAGTAAAGAAAATTGCCAATACTTTATTAACCGAAATCCAAGACCATATACGCTATAATGACATATTATGAAAAACTTTCCTTAAGTACCTCAAGTCCTTAATACCCAATCCCAATAATCTCTACAGTCTCCCTCCAACTCGAGGATGTTCAATACCACGTACAATACGAAGTAACGAATAACCTCATCAAACTTTACTGTCACGTACTCTTTACGTGTCAGTCGCTTAATTGATTTGCTCTAGCTTTATAATACAATGTTTATTATGTGATGATAATCTATGCGCATTAGATTTTTATTATTTGAAATACATTATTTATACAAGAAATACGCTTCCAAATCGTACCCATTTCTTAAATATTTTTAAAAATTCGCTTTCACGTTTCCTAACGCTTCAGCCGCTTTCACATACCGCTTCTAATTCCATGCAGCATAGATTAGTAGGAGTTCATTCTCAACTTAGCTGTCATGTAGGATTATTTCTCAATGTACTTAGCTGTCATGTAGTGCTTCGCATTTATTTAGTCTAGACTCTAGTTTGTACTGCAAATATACTCTGCCTTACAGAGATTATTATCAACTTTTTATGGGATAAAAGCCTTAGCATCCACCACATATTACATATATTTTCAGTGAAAACATTTGAAATTTAGGGGTATTGGAAAGGAAAGAAAGCAGAGGAAATAGTAACCTAGAAGGAAAAATTGAAAATATATATAGACGTTGAACTTAAGTGGTATATGATATATTGATATCAATAAATAAATATTTGAATATACTTTCTTTTGGTTTAATGCATGCACTTCATCTTTATCAATTGTAGACATCTTACATTGAATCATATGACCAGATCTGATAAGAATTAATTTTAATTTTTTTATCGCAACTCAACAGGCCAGAAATTTCTTATAAATGACCTAAATCAAATAGACACAGTATAACACATGCAAATCTGCTTCACAGCAGAAAAACAAAAAGCAATAAGAAAGTGTCATCTTCTCCATAGCACTCTTTTTGCATTTCCGGCTTTTGTTCTTTCCTTTGTATTCTTTTCTTAGGATCAACCCGAGAGTCTGCCTTTGTATTGCTATGTTCTTTGCTCTCGTGTCTTCAAAGAAGAGAAGAGATCGATAATTTTTCTTTCTTTCCAAGTAAGATTTTTCTAGGGAAAATAAAATTTCACTGTTTTCTCTTTGTTTCCGGTGTGACTTTCTGTTCGAGATTGTCGTCAAAAAGGATGAACGAATTTTGCAAAAAAAAATTCTATCATAACACACTAATTTCTTGCATTTTTTAGTTGCTTTCGGTGCTTACCCAAGATTTGGGTTAGGGTTTCTAGTTTTAGAAAAAAAAATAATTGAATTATTCCAAGAAATACCTTTGTGATTTGTGCTCTTGTGGTTTTGCGTTTCTATAGGTTAGGTACAAAATGTCTGGTGAAGCAGCAGCTCGTTCGGACAAATCGTCGGAAACTGTCCCACTTGCGGAACACGAGATTTTAAAACAGAAGTATGAGAGTCTGATGGTAGATTACAAAAAATTACTCAAAACTCTCGAACTTCTAAAGAACCCGTACGAATTCACTTTAGAGGATCTCGAGAAGATGAAGAAAGAAGCATTGGTGATGAAGGAAGAGAAAGAGAAGTTGAGGAACGAAATTGGCGAAATGCAGAAGGAGCTAGAGAAGATTAAAGACGATATAAACGGTAGTGAATCATTTGCAGAGACTAGCAACAGTAGATCAGATAAGGGTAATAAAGTCTTTCTTGATGTCTCTCATGAATGGTGATTGATTAGCTTTGGGGGAGATCTAACTTAACATGTTTCTGGCTTAATCTCTGTGCAGATGTGATAGTCATTAGTGACGAGTCTGACGACGATGAAGGAACGTAAACAGAAATCAATAGAGGAGATCGTAACTCTCAGAGACCAGGCTTTTCCTTCATTTTATGATCGAGACCTGAAATCATTTAAGCAGGAGGAGAAGCAGTAAATCTTGTATTAGTAGTTCTTGTTATTAGATATATGAATTTTCTTCTTGTTTTTGGCTCGGATTTAGGGACTTTGATATGAAATTTTGTATGGAAAGTGAATCTATTGTAATACAATGTTGCAAGAGAAGCAGCTTCCAATCTAAATTTACTTTCAGATTGTTCTTAAAGAATTAAACAAGAGGTTAGTAACTAGCTTGTCTATGCTACTGATTGAATCTACAAAGCAGTGTTATTTAGAAATATCTAAAGATGGCCCAAATTATGAGACTGAGGCATTGTAATAAATCAATTGTGTGATTACAACTCAAAAGATACAAAAAAAGTCTGAATAGAGAACGTTATGAAGTCTCTTTGTAACTGAAGGTGCTCCTTCATATTCACGGTCTTGAATCGGTATCACAAACCTATTTAGTCTTTAACATTCGTTAGTCAAAACAATAAGCATTAAACTTTAATGGAGTGTAGATAAAATTTCGCTAGTCCGCACTTGATAATCTTGTACCAATAGTTTAGAATATTGTTTTTTTCTGACTATATTCAAACTATTTCTGGTTTTGAAAGTCATATTTCATGGTTTTCATAGAATCTGATATCCCTAAAAAGAGAGATAAGTTTCATGTTCTGTAGGTTTACATATTTCGATATGGATGAATCTACCAATCATTGTTTGATTTCATGAAAATTATCTTATTATGTGATTATTTACTTTTACCAAATACTGATTTTAGTAGATTTCACTTTATATTGTGGCGGAAAGTTAACATTGTAAACATACTCTTTATCAATCTCATGCCTTTATTTAAAGTCGTATAGGACGGAGCAAAGAAATTAACCCGATTCTGAATTTCATAACAGACTATCTATAGATAGACTTTGCAAGTCTTGTTGATCCCTGAAGAGGGAAAGCGATTAAAAACGCTCCGTTTCTTTTTCTTCTCATGCCAATGACATCACCAGTACGTCTAAACACTTAGCTGTCACGTAGGATTACTTCTCCACGTACTTGGCTGTCATCTAGGACTTGGCATTTATTTGGTCTAATCCACCACATATTGCATATATTTTCAATAAGGAACATTTGAAAATTTAGGGTATTAGAAAAGAAAAAAAAACAGAAGAAATAGTACCTAGAAGGAAAATTTTAAAATGTATATAGACGTTTGAACTTAATTGGATTTGGGTTGGGGTATATAGTATCAATAAATAAATATTTGAATATACTTTAGTTTCTCTCTTTGTTTAATGCATGCACTTCATCTCTGTCAATTATTGTCATCTTACATTGAACCATGTGACCAGATCTGATAAGAATTAATTTTGATTTTTGATTGCAACTCAACATGAACCTTTCTTATAAATGACCTAAATCAAATAGCCACAGAACGCATGCAAATCTGCTTTAAATGCTTTTACGATCAAGTGTTCAAAGAGATTTAACTTGCAAACTGAAGAAATTCATCAAGGGTTTTGTACCCTTATCTTTAATTTTTTTTATTGGACTAATTCCGAGAAAAATCTTTGTGATTTGTACCCTTGTCTTATGGTTTTGTGTTTATATAGGTTAAGCTCAGATTGATCAAGGACACAATGTCTGGTGTAGCAGCAGCTCGTTCAGACAAATCAGAGAAGAAGGAAACTGTTCCAGTTGCTGAACACGAGATTTTGAAAGAGGAGTTTGAGAGTCTGATGATAGATTACAAAAACTTACTCAAATCTCGCGAGCTTCTAAAGAAATCGTACGGATTCACTTTAAAGGATGTGAAGGTGACGATGAGAAAAGCATTGATGATGAAGGAAGAGAATGAGAAGTTGAGGAACGAAATTGGCGAAATGGAGGAGGAGCTAGAGAGAGGGTTAAAAAGGATATCAACGCTACTGAAACATTTGCAGATACAATTCATGTGATGAGCAACACTATATCTAATCAGGGTAATTAAGTCTTTTCTTGATATGTTTCTCACTAATGGTGATTAATTAGCTTGGCGAGATCTAACTTAACATGTTTCTGGATTAATCTCTATGCAGATGTGATAGTGACTAGTGATGACGATCGTAACTCTGAGAGACCAGACTATATTCCTTCATTTTATGATCAAGACCTGAAATCATTTAAGCAGGAGGAGAAGCAGTAAATCTTTTATAAGTTAGTAGTTCTTGTTTTTAGATATATATGGCTTTGAATTTTCTATGCATTGTTCTTGTTTTTGGCTCGGATTTAGAGACTTTGACAAAAAAATTTGTATGGAAAGTGAATCCATGGTAACACAATGTTGCAAGAGAAGCAGCTTCCAATCTAAATTTGCTTTAAGATTGTTCTTTAAATAATAGGTTAGTGACTATCTTGTTTATGCTACTTACTGAATCTATAAAGCTGTGTTCTTTAAAGACATCTGAAGATGACCCAAATTATGACTTATGAGACTGAAGCGTTGTACTAAATCAATTATGCGATTTCAACACAAAAGATACAAAAAAGTCTGAATAAAGAACGTTATGAAGGTCTCTTTGTAACTGAAACTGCTCCTTCATATTTATTGTTTTGAATCGGTATCACAAACCTGTTTAGTCTGTAACATTTGTTAGTCAAAACAAAAAGCATAAAAACGTTAATGGAATGTAGAAAAAAGTTCGTTAGTCCGCACTTAAACGAGAGCTCGTAAGAATCCATGTTTAAAATCAGACATGAACATAAAGAGGAGAAAAAAAATAAAACAAAAATGTCTCCATGATGTTACTCACTCAGTCTTTTCATACAACGATGGGATGGTGAGGTAGTTCGAGTTCACATCCTCAGCATCATAGAAGAAGAAAAGAATCCAAGACTACACATGCAAATTGGCTGAACTTCAAATCCTTTTCATAATTTTGAATTTTTGTTTAATAAAACAGTTACATCCATTGTTAAAAAAAAAAAAATAATAATAATACTTTTTCGGTTTGAATATAATTTTACATTCGGTTAAAAAGAAAACGTACATACACACATTACACAAACACTCCTTCTCTTATACATGTTGAAATTAATAATCACTAAGCAGACTGGAAATTCAGACATTTGCCCTCTGAAAGGACATGTGTGAGATGTATCCGACATTCGAGTTCAGCAATAATTGTGTTGAAGTGTATAAAATGATACTTCTTTCTTATAAGTGAACTAGTAATTAACCCGCGTTTGCGCGGAGGGAGGTAATTTTTTATTTTTTCTTATAATTTAGTTTGAAAAAATTTGGGTTGATTTGTTTCTTTTGTCATAATGAAATTTTATTACATAGGATGATGATATAATTTCAGTGAATTATAAATTTATTTATTAATGTCCGCATCTTAATTTTATGAATTGAGTTTTCGATTATCTTACATATGAATATACATTCAGCTATTCAATTTAGTTCACTTAAGGTTATTCTTTCTTCTACGAAGAAGAAAATTATTTTGTATTTTTTTATTATAGTTGTAAATTAAATTCTACTATAAATTAGTTTATGATTTTAAAGAATTGTTTTGTTAGTTGTATTTTTATTTTTTCAATTTGTTTTTTAATATTGCAGTTATTTTAAATTTTAAACAATGATAGTTAATAATAATTTGTTTAGCTGGTAAAAATTTTTTTATTTTTTATTAAGGTTTTGAGTCATAAACAATATATAAAACAAAAAAATACATTTCCATATAATAATATATTTAGAAGTAATATCTATTTCCTAAAATTTTGTTAACTAATATCTTGGTTTGAATTATTGTTATATCTCAGTATTTTGGTAATTAAGATAATTAAAAAAATAATTATGGATTATTAATAACAAATCAATATTATTGTAGAGATAAACATAAATCTATAACCAAACAGATTGCAGTGGCATAAATTGTAAATAATAAGATTTTTTAAAGCATTTTTTAAATAGACTTCTTAAATAATATTATAAAGATAAAAAAAAATACAACTCTATTTATACAAGGTAGACGTCGGTTCTAGGATATATAAACCAGAGACGACCTAGCCTTATCAAAACTTAAATTAAATATATATGCTATTCAGGTTGATTCTAAATTCTAGTTTTGTCTGGAATGCGGTTGTGGTATGATTTTCCAGTGCATGTGCTTGAAAGACACGAACTTCAAAAGAGGGAAATTGAAGATGCAAAGGTCTGATGTAAATCCTGTACCAGTCAAGAAATAGTACAAGAGTTACTATAATAAGTTAAGATGTGTGAAGACATGGACGAGTTAAGAGGCGGTTGCCAGCCGACATCGGGGTAAAGATCTTGGTAGAGTGAGCCAGTTTTCTCTATGCTTTATTGGTTAGTGTTGTCCCTTCTTAGCGCTGGATCTATTTGTTAGATGAGCGTCGTTCTGAGATTCTGAGGACGGTCTAGTGCGGGCCTCTCTTAGCTTTCTAGAATAAGGCGTTTTGTTTGGACTGCCGGATGAAACAGCTTCTGTGGTGCATAGATGGCTTTGTTTCAGTCAGCTTCGTGGCTTCTTGAGTTGTGATCCTATCTTGACTTCGGGTCTTCTTCAAGTTTTCAAGTCGTTTTATCGCTACGAGTTGATATCATCGCTTCCAAGCGAAGAAATCAATAGAGTACCGATTGTATTTGCTTCCATGTTTTTTATCTTTTTTGCCATGGGACCAATTTGTAGGTTAAACATTTTGTTTTCACAATTTGTATCACCTAAACTTCATTTTTAATGATATTTGCATTCTTAGCAAAAAAAAAAAAAAGAGGCGGTTGCCGAGGAAACAGCATCTTGAGGAGCTTAATGAAACATGAAGAAGTTTTCTTATTTTTAGGAGAAGTACTTTCTTTGTTCTTAATTTGTAGAGAAAAGAAAAAAGAAGATTGACAATGATATTTGTGGATCTCGACTTGGGAAATTTGTTAGGCAATCACTTATTGTGTTAAATACGTGTGGAAAAGAATCGTGCGTGCGTTAACACAATCGATAAAGATTTTAGGAAAAGGGGTTTTGAGTTTTTGTAAGAAAGTAAACACTAAGGACTAGGAGATAAAGGGATTTCATTAAGAGGATTGCATATAGATCTTTGGACTTGAAAGGCTACATCAATAAGTTAGGGTGTGCATTTTGAGCTTATTGAGAAATCGTCTTAGGTAAAACTTGTAAGTGCATTTGAGAGATGATCTAGTAATATATTTGTAGTAGATAATTTCCTGTGTTATTTTGTTTTTAGTTAGATGTTGGGGGTAGGTTTAGCACCACCCTTAAAGCGCTTTTTGGATTCACATCGGCCCATTTAGCTGGTTGAATATCTTTCACCTAATTCCGCATCGGCTCCTAAACATAAAAGGAAATCGCCGAGGCGATTTTAAAAAGAAAGGATAATCTTGAATCTCTCGGGAATAAAGAAGTTATCCGGAAGAATCCTCAAGATATCCTTATCCAAAAAGGAATAATCCGACCTAAAGACTTTATAAAAGAGGACAAGATGGATTCATTCCAGACATCTTCCCCATCTCTACACATCCACGTCTTTCCGAGACACAAATTCTACAGCCACCTCGGCTTCTCTCTCAAAAACCCTAAATTCCTTGTAATGGAACTACGTTTGCCTTGATCCCTTCAAAAAGGTACGTAGGCCGCCTTCTTTAAGGTTTAGCTATAATCAATAAAAATCCTATTTCATATTTTAATCTTTGAGCTTCGACTTTATAGAAAGATATTCTCTTAAACCTTCAAACCTTAACTTCATTAATACTAATGGTGAACCTCTAATTCAATAATTGATGCCGTTTATGGGGAATAGAGAATTATCAAACCCTACAAGTTCAAAACTCAACTAGAGCACCTCGAAGATTTTGTTTTTACGAGATCAAAAGCTCCAACAGAGGACATCTACTCTATCCGTCGGTCTCCGATTGACAAACAAAAATCCAAAGATAAGTGCTATGTTCAAATTTGATATTCTCCTTATAATCGTACAAGCAACAAAGTGTTTAATTGTGCTTTATTGATTTTTATATTGGTACATGCAGAGTAGTTAAATTACGTATACTCTAATATTCTTTTGTTATCGCATGACTCAATTAATTTAATAACTTCACAAATAATCTTTGTTCATGTTGTCTTTGTTCATGATGATGGACGAAGGGAATATTGTGCTTACATAAAAACAGTGTTTTTTTTTCTCAGGAAAAACTTGAAGTTCAAGAAACGTCTGCGGCAGTCTCTTACAAGAACTCCCATGACAATCATATCAAAGATCAAAGTATAACGCCCCAATCGCTTCTACCAGTAGGCTCCATATCTTTTCATTAGGCCCATGGGCCAATCCACCCCTATCTGACGGTTGGTGCGTCAACCGGGAAGTTCGAAAGTCATGATATACTATCCTTCCTATCACCACATGACCGTTCCCCGTGTTTTAGCCTTACTCACACGGTACCGCGAATGACTTCCGGTAGGTCACCCATCATTTGACTACTCCAGCTCAAGCACGCTTAACTCTAGAGTTCTCTATAGATGTGCAACCGAAAAGGTAAGTGCACTTTGATGACATAGGTAGTCAAATCAATTTTTTTAACATCTCTACATAAGTTTTCGTATACCATAGATCGGGATGTTACAATTCACCCCCACTCAAAGAGCGCAACGTGCTCGTTGCGAACCAATACCAATTTTAACCGCCTCCCAGGGCCTCTCAGGTCAGCACTGAGACGGCAAACCAGCTCTGATACCACTTATAACGCCCCAACCGCCCCTACCAGTGGGCCACCATGTGTTCTCACTAGGCCCATGGGCCAGCCCACCCCTATCTGACGGTCGGTGTGTTAACCGGAAAGTTCGAAAGTGATGATATACTATCCCTGCAATCACCACATGATCGTTCCCCTTGTTTTAACCTCACTCACACGGTACCGCGAATGACTTCCCGGTAGGTCACCCATCCTTTGACTACTCCAACTCAACTCTCTAGATGTGAAACCGAAAAGGAAAGTGCACTTTGATGACATAGGTAGCCAAATCATTTTTTTAACTTCTCTACATAAGTTTCCATATACCATAAATCGGGATGTTACACAAAGATTCACCGCGTGTGTCCCACACCATTCCAGCAACAAAAAAAAAAAGAACTCTCTCCAAAATTGAGTCGTAAAACAACTCGAGCCAAGAGCTATCTAATGAGATCACCGATCTCTCTCACTGCCACCATGAAGTTTCGATGACAAACGTCTTCATCACCTAAAAAAAAAGCTCTCATACCGCCAAGAGCTCAAACTTCTGTTGCAGCCTCCCCAGCTCAAAGTCTTGCTCCAGCCTCCACAGTTCAAACTCTTTTTCAAGTACCACTATGATTGAAGAAAAAAGCTCTGTTCCAGTTCAAGCTCGTCATGCCGACGTCACCTTCAGTTCGTTAACGACGATGTCACTCTCAACTCCACGATGTCACCGCTCTCAGAATCTCGCATCTCCGACTTCTCCCAAGTTGTCAGACCATCAGAACGTCACCACCAACCATCCCATGGATATAATTCAAAGCTTCCAATGCGCTAAAAAAAAAAATACAAAAAAAGGACGAGCTCACCATACGAGCTCTACAGTCTTTACTTCTTCTTCAAATAATCAAGGCTTCCTCCAATGGAAGCTCTCTCATGGTCTTCTTCAAAAATGAGTTCTCATTACACTTCGGCTTGAGCATCAAACTTTATTCTGCTACAAAACCGATGAAGTCCCCTTTCACAAGACAAAATCTCTCGCAAGCATCTTGCCCAATCTTACGTTATAACGAGTTCATATAGCTCAGGTTTTTCAGCTTGTCGGACTAAAACAACAATCCACAATGGCATCAAACAAACTCTTTGACACTCCCAGCAGAGATAAGCCCAAATTATTCCCAAGAAAGTCAGTTCAGATCGGCGATCAGTCATTGACTCAAGACCATCAGCCACAAGCTCAATAAATTCGACCTCCTTACCTCAACCCCATGATGACTTTTCCTGTTCGATGCCGCGCCGGTAAATACACGACGACACGGACAACAATTGACAACGTCTTCTTAAAACTCATCCTCTGTTCAAGTTCATCAATGCCTCAAATTAAACCTTGTCACCTATTACACATCAAGCTCGTCGGCTCGTCAACATCTCTACGACTTCAAAACAAAAGGAACGCACACATTAACAATGAGTTCTCATGGGAAATCTCACGCTCACCCCATCAGGCTTTAGTTCTACAAAGACGAGCTCCAAGAAAAACAGGCTCACGTAAAGCTCTCTCCGAGCAACCAAAGTACGAGTTCGAAACTCTACCCCATCGCACGAGCGGCTACGTCATCAACTCATAAAATAAAACATCGTGATCTCATACAAGATTATCACTCATGCCAGCTCATTGAGCTCACTAGCTCTTTGAATTCATCTCGGCAAACCACTTCGTGAATATCTCTTGTGCCTGTTAGCATTGCATCTCGTCAGCTTTTCAGTCAGCTTTTCAGCTCATCAGCTTTTCGGCTCGTCACCTCGTCAACTTTTCACCTCGTCAGCTTTTCAACTCGTCAGCTGAAAAACTTTTCAACTTTTCAACTCCTCTTCTCTATCTCATCCTTGTCCAAGCTATGACTTCCCCTACTTACACTTCCTCACATGGGAAGCTGGTAATCGCGCGCAAGTTCGTCAGCTCATGTTCAGAACCTACCAACCTCATCGCCGCAATAACCGCTTAGCCTCGTACATCGAGATAAGTTCTTCTACTCTCAAATACTCTTAGATATCATTACTCCATACTAAAAGCCGGGACTAACCGCATCATCTTTCTAAAGTTATGTGGACTAAGTAAGCCGGAACTAACCACACATTCACATTCAACTTTGGAAATATTAAGCCATACAATCATCCAAACGTCGAGCCCGCTCACGGACTCGTATTTGACTTAATACAAGCCGAGCAGAAGTAAGCCTCCCCTAAGAGGGAGAAAATGTAAGCCTTGCACCCAGTGGTTCCCTTGGAACATCATTTCGATTCGTTTTCGCATTCGAACAATCTAATCGACATAACCGACACTCATGGATGAAGTTATTTTCGTCCTTAGTTCGTTATGATTATCTATATTTAACATAGCCACATTCATCTTTAAATTGCTATTCATACCCAATCTCAATTAAAAACGTGCCTCATGCACGGTCACAAAATGAAACAAATTCAAAAGCATGATTAAAGCTCGTCTTCTTCGGGTTACGGTTACATGAGTTCGACAGGTCATCTAGACCAGGTTCGTCAATCGTCTAGCACGAGCTCTTCAGCCTGCCTAACCCGAGTTTCGTCAGCTTGTCTAGCATTGAGTTCATCAGCTAATCAACTGTAATGCGAAGAATGTCTAGCTTTAGTTAAGCTTTGTGAAAAGTTCCATTTTCGATATCAAGCTGATAAGACGGAAGGGGAAACGTTTCAGATTCCGCAAATCTAACTTCGCTGAAAAACATGCTGATCTTAATCCACGCCGAGCAACATTCTTTTCTACCCTCGCCGAACTCAATCGTTGGGTTTCGCTCGACGAGCTGGGGGGGGGGGAGCACTTACTGTTGGGGTAGGTTTAGCATTATCCTTAAAGTCCTTTTTGGATTCACATCGGCCCGTTTAAGTGATTGAATATCTTTGACCTAATTCCGCATCGGCTCCTAAACATAAAAGGAAATCGCCGAGGCAACTTAAAGGAGAAAGGATAATCTTGAATCTCTCGAGAATAAGGAAGTTATCCCGAAGAATCCTCAATGTATCCTTATCCAAAAAAGAATAAGTCGACCTAAAGACTTTATAAAAGAGGACGAAGCGGATTCATTCCAGACATCTTCCCCATCTCTACACATCCACGTCTTTCCAAGACAAAAATTATATGGCCACCTTGGCTTCTCTCTCAAAAACCCTAAATCTCTTGTAATGGAACTACGTTTGGCTTGATCCCTTCAAAAGGGTACGTAGGCAGTCTTCTTCAAGGTTCAGCTATAATCAATAAAAACCCAATTTCATCTTTTAAGCTTTGAGTTTCGACTTTATGGAAAGATATTCTCTTAAACACTCAAACCTTAACTTCATTAATACTAATGGTGAAGCTCTGGTTCAACAGTTGATACTTTAAGTATTTCTCACACTTTTCTTTATCACAATATATGATGTGTTGAGTGGTTGAAGAAATGCCAATATGTCTTTCAAGAGAGAAGTTATTTAGCAATGACCCGCAGTTATGCATATCACAGATTGATATTCCACTTCAGTTAACGTTCAAGCCACTGATTACTGCACTTTTGGGTGACCAAGTAATCGGATGAGAGCCGGTAGACAATGTTAGCACTAATAGACTTGCAGTCATGATTACCTATTTAATCAGCATTGGAGAAAGCAAGTTTTTGTTGCTGCGAAGAAAATGCCACGATCATGTGTGCCACACATATATGATGAAGACCTATATATCGTAAGACTTGAACATAAAAAAAAACGAAGATTCACTAAATTTTTGTAACACCTGTCTCATCTTCTCTCGAGAACGGCGTGCCACGAACCAAAACATCCAAATCAAATATCTCAAAATAATTAACTGCCTCTTTATTAAATAAAATAAACGATAAAATTCCATCACTTCAATAAATCCAACAACTCGAAAGGAAATAAATATCTGAGTGTTTAAAAATAATAAATTAATAAAATATGAAAAATACGATAAAACATCCCGAAGCACCCGATCCACTGGCTGTCCATCTTACTCGTCAGTCTCACCTGAAAAGGAAAAGAAGAGGGATGAGCAACTGGGAAGTCATTCAGTTAGGTTGGGAAGCCAACTACAAATCACAGTATTAGCCAGAAACTCTAAATACGGAAAATAGACTAAACATGAACAACACGACACCTAAAGTACCCACACAACAGCCAATGCCCTACTGACGGTTTAAGTGACCGACGGCACCCTCTCTCCCAGATGTCTGCATGGAATCAGTGTCTAACGGCACTGCCCGAAGACGATTTATCGATCTCTGAAAGTACCGGACAGCAGATCGACTAAGCTGCCAGCACCGCCTCTCCCACAAAACAACAAATACTCCCAGAGTCCAACTCACTACTCCATATCCTCTAACGTCTATCCAACTCATCTAATGTATATCTATAGATATGTATATTTATATTTATATTTATATAAAATATAAATCAACTTTACCGTTTAGCATACACACATAATCGGGTTGAACCATCTATATTCCTAACTCCAATTAACAAACAACCTACCTAGACACGATCAGAGAAAACATATTATATTTAAAGCTAGATTCCCTATCAAGAGCTCTAAATAAAGTACGGATCTCTGTGGAAAAGCCCTCACTTTAGCAAACAGATGAAAACTGCGACTTCTGAACTTCAAATGCTCAAACGGATGCTAAATCTGAAATCTGCACGAAAAATCGAGTGAGAATGCCTTCGAGCGACGAAAAACGGATATTAGGTCAACGGTCAAAGTCAACAGAAAGGTCAATGGTCAAAGTCAACGGTCAACCATGACCAACCAACCTAGACCAAACCCGATAACATGACCGACCGACCCGATTACCCAAACCGGATCCAATCCACTAAACCGAACCGATATAAATTAAATTAAACCAGAAATTAATTAAACCAAATCGGCTGGTCAACGGTCAACACGGTCAACAGTCAATGGCTTACTACTGGAGGTTCACCGGCGATGGCGACGGCACGGCAGCAATGGCGAAGGAGGTGGTGGCGCGTGAGATCTACTTGCGAGCTCCCGGAGGCGCGTTGTGGCTCTGCTGCGGCTGATCTTGGTGTTTCCGGACTCGTCTCATCGTCCTGAATCCGATAGTGGTCTTAGATTCACCAAATTCCACACGGTTAGAAAGTTATGGCCAAAATACTGAATGATCCGAGAAATACAATCCAAAAACAGTTTTCCGACGGTTAACTTCGACAGAACTCGATGAAAGAACGACTGATCTCGACGGTGGCGGAGGAAAAACAGTGGTACCACTTCCTGGCTTACTGATTTCTGTAGAGTTTTGATTCTATTAGGTTTTGTGAGAAAAGCAAAAGAGAGTAGGCTTTTTGTATTAAAAAATACCTAGGGTTTTATCTTTTTCTGCTGGGTCCTGCTGGGCATGCGGATTTGGGCCGTTACAATTCTCCCCCACTAATGAGGAATTCGTCCCCGAATTCAAGTCCTGACCCGCTTGACTGATCTCCTCCTCAAACAGCTCTAGAAAATCAACCCTCATCTGATCCTCGGATTCCTAGGTGTCCTCCTGGATTCCATCCCTCTCCCAACGAACTTTGACGGCGGAGGAGGTGACGGCGCGTGAAGACCACTCGCGATCTTCTGGAGGCGCGTGGAGGCGCGTCGGGGCACGGCTGCGGCTGATCTTGGTGTCTTCGGACTCGTCTTGACGTCCTGAATCCGATGGTGGTATTAGATTCACCAAATTCCACACGGTTAGAAAGTCAATGGTCAACCATGACCAACCAACCTAGACCAAACCCGATAACACTACCCGACCGACCCGATTATCCAAACCGGATCCAATTCACTAAACCGAACCGAAATAAATTAAATTAAACCAGAAATTAATTAAACCAAATCGGCTGGTCAATGGTCAACACGGTCAACAGTCAACGGCTTACTACTGGAGGTTCACCGGCGATGGCGACGGCACGGCAGCAACGGCGAAGGAGGTGGCGGCGCGTGAGATCTACTTGCGAGCTCCCGGAGGTGCGTGGAGGCTCGTTGTGGCTCTGCTGCGGCTGATCTTGGTGTTTCCGGACTCGTCTCATCGTCCTGAATCCGATAGTGGTCTTAGATTCACCAAATTCCAAACGGTTAGAAAGTTATGATAAAAATACTAAACGATTCCGAGAAAAACAATCCAAAAACAGATTTCCAATGGTTACCTTCGACAGATCTCGATGAAGGGACGACTGATCTTGATGATGGCTGAGGAAAAATGGTGGTTTCACTTTCCGGCGGATTTATTTATGGAGAGATTTTCTTTTAGGGTTTTGTGACACAAAAAGAAAGGAGAGGAGGATTTTATATTAAAAAAAGAATACCTAGGGTTTTGTCTTTTTCTGTTGGGTCCTGCTGGGCCTGCGGATTTGGGTCGTTACAATTCTCCCCCACTAACGAGGAATTCGTCCCCGAATTCAATTCCTGACCCGCTTGACTAATCTCCTCCCCAAACAGCTTTGGATAATCAACCCTCATCTGATCCTCGGATTCCAAGGTGTCCTCTTGGATTCCATCCCTCTCCCAACGAACTCTGACCAATAGAGTCATTTTTCCTTGAACTTCCTTTTTCTAATTCTCAAGAATTTCCACGGTTGGCTCGGCGCAGACAAATTCTTTCTGAGATCACTTGGCGGCTGCTGCAAAATGAGCTCTGACTCTCTCACAACTTTTCTCAACACTGACACATGGAACACGTCATGAAAACCCGCCAACTCTGATGATAAAGCTAGACGATAGGCCACTGCTCCAATCTGCTCAACAGTAGGATACGGTCCCATATACCTCGGCTTAAGCTTCTTCAGCTTTCGCATCTCAGAACCTCCCAGAAATGTCCTCATCTTTAGGTACACTAGGTCGTCCACCTCAAACTCTAAATCGCTCCTGTGCTTATCTGCATAACTCTTCTGACGGTCATGAGCCTCTTTTAGCCGTTTCTTGAGCATTTCAACTTGTTCAACCGTCTCCTGAACCATCGCAGGTACTATCTCTCGGCGCTCCCCCACTTCAGACCAATAAAACGGGGTACGACAAAGCCTCCCATAGAGAGCCTCATACGGTGCCATCTCAATACTCGAATCAAAGCTGTTATTGTAAGCAAACTCTGCCAGCGGTAAATATTTAACCCAGCTACCGCCCCAGTCCAAAACACAAGCCCTGAGCATATCTTCTAAGGTCGGAATAGTCCTCTCCGACTGACCATCTGTCTGCGGGTGATAAGCTGTTCTCATGTGAACCTTAGTCCCCAATGCCTTCTGAGAAGCTTGCCAAAACAATGATGTGAACTTCGTGTCACGATCTGACACTATACTGACAGGCACTCCATGCAATCTCACAATCTCATCAATGTACTTTTGTGCTAATTTGTCTGCTCCACCGGTTTTCTTGATCGCTAAGAAGTGAGCTGATTTGGTGAGTCGATCCACAATAACCCAAATGACATTCTTTCCGCCAATCATAGTCGGCAGTCCAGTAACAAAATCCATCGTCACCATATCCCATTTCCATTATGGCAGTGGTAACTCCTATAATAACCCGCAAGGTACCTGATGTTCCGCCTTTACCATCTGACATGTCTGCCAGCACGACACAAATGCAGCCACATCCTTCTTCATACCAGACCAATGATAATACTGCTTAAGATTCCGGTACATCTTATTATTTCCTGGGTGAATAGAGAAACGTGAGTGATGTGCTTGTTGTAAGATTTCCTTTCTCAACTGCTCGTCATCCGGAACACATACTCAGTTTCTGAACAAGAACATCTCATTTGCAGCGGTATGATACCCATCAACTTCCTTCTTGAGCTGCCCCCGTAAAGTCTCATCTCTTTCCTGGGCTTGTCGTATCCTCCACAAAAAATCCGCCTGATCCAAGGCCTCTAAACCAACTGCCTCACTCTCTGCAGTAACTGTACATAATCTGAGGCTAGCAAGCATCCTGGTCAGTTCTTGGACTTCCTTAGTCCCGGATACATCACTCCTACGCCTACTCAAGGCATCTGCCACCTGGTTAGCCTTACCAGGATGGGAAGTGATCTCCCAATTATAATCCGCCAATAACTCAATCCATCTGCGCTGTCTCAAGTTTAAGTCTGCCTGGGTGAAGATGTATTGCAAGCTCTGGTGATCCGTGAAAATCTGTACTTTCTCCCCATACAAGTAAGCTCTCCAAATCTTTAAGGGAAAAATAACTGCTGCCAGCTCCAAATCGTGTGTAGGATATTTAACCTCATGAGGCTTCAACTGTCGTGAAGCATAAGCAATGACCCGCCTCTCCTGCATCAAAACGCACCCCAATCCAGATCCCGACTCATCTGTATACACTGAATAAGGTATCCCTGGCCGTGGGAGTACTAACACCGGCGTCCTCGTCAAAAGCTTCGTCAGCTTGACAAAACTCTGCGAACACTCTTCTGTCCAAACAAACTTTACATCTTTGCCTGTCAATCGCGTCATCGGCTTACCTATGCTGGTGAAACCCTCGACAAACTTTCTATAGTATCCAGCTAAGCCTAAGAAACTGCAAACCTCTGTAGCATTCTTAGGTGTCGGCCACTCGGTAATACCTGTAATCTTCTCCGGATCTACGGCAACTCCAGCTTCTGAAACCACATGACCCAAGAATCCAATCTTCCTCTGCCAAAAGCTACACTTACTTAGCTTATCAAACAGCTTTTGCTCCCTGAGCTTATCCAGTACAATCCTTAATTCCTTGAATGCTCCTCTCTGGTCCGGGAATAGATCAAGATATCGTCGATGAAGACAATCACACACTTATCCAAATGGTCATGAAAAACATCATTCATAAGCTTCATAAATGCTGCCGGTGCATTCGTCAACCCGAACGGCATCACAACAAACTTGTAATAATGCCCATAGCGTGTCCGAAATGCTGTCTTCCGAACATCCTCCTCTGCTATCGCTATCTGATGGTACCCTGATGCCAAGTCAATCTTAGAGAACCAAGAAGCCCCCTGCAGTTGATCCAATAGCTCATCAATCCTGGGTAACTGATACTTATTTTTGATGGTCACCTTATTTAAACCCCATGCAGAGCCGAAAACTGCAATATTTTGTCTTCACAAATAACACTGGTGCTCCCCATGGTGAACTACTCGGTCTAATGAACCCCTTATCAATCAAGTCCTCCAATTGCTTTTTCAGCTCAGCCATCTCCGCAGGAGCTAAACGATATGGTGCTCGAGAAACTGGTGTCGTCCCCGACTCGAGCTCAATAGAAAGGGCATCTCCTCTTGCTGGCGGTGGCCCCTTTAAAGGCTCAAATACATCTGCATACTCAGCAACAACGGGTAGGCCGCGTATCTCCTCCTCTCTATCATCCAAAATCATAGATATGGTAGTTAGAAATCCCTCAGCTTTTTTTTCTAACAACTCCTCCGCAAGCAGCATAGAAATGACAGAAATTCCCATATTCATCTGAACACCCTGGAAAGTGATTCTCCCCTCTGCTCTCGGAATATGCACTCTTACCCTCCGACAGTCCAGTATCACACCATGCCGTGATAACCAATCCATCCCCAAAATCACGTCGTAATGTTTCATCACCATCTCTGACATGTCTCCAGTGAACTCTACTCGTCCGATGATGACTGGTACATCTCGATGAACGCCTGTAGCTCCAAGCTTTTCGGAACCAACCGTGTCAATCTGCTTATGCTTTGGCTCGAACACTCCCTGAAATGACCAACACTTAGCCAATCCCTGGCTTACGCAGCTATGCGTAGCTCCACTATCAAATAAGGAATGAGCTACCCCACCCCCAAACGAAACCGATCATACACAAGTTATTATCTACTAGTGATTCCACATAACAATATACTCCACAACAAATCACATACGAGTATTAGAAAAGACGTGTACCGGCTATCACCTCAGCACCTTCGTGGTCTCCTGTAGCATGAACTCGTGGAGCAATGGCTGGACGCTTGGGCGGTGGTGGAAGCAACCCCTGAGTCCTCCTCGGACAATCCGTGGAAAAGTGACCCGGCTGACCACAATTGTAATAGTTCCCCGAACCAACTACTGGTGGTATTGGCGCTGCGACCTGATTAACAAATGGTGCATCCACTGCTTTACTCCGACAGAACTTTGCAACATGGCCCATTCGTCCGCATGAATAACACTTAGTATAGTCTCTAGTGTGATGACGGCGATAACGATGACAAGGCGGTGAACCCGACTGCTCTGACGCCTTCTTCTGTCCCGAATAAGTCCTCTCAGGCTTTGGCTGGGTCGCCTTGAATAGCTCATGTTCTTCTTTGATCCCTCTCTCTTGAATGACAGTCTTCTCGACCAAATCAACCAGACTGTTGTAGTCTCGTACGGCACATCGGGTGCCAATATCCACTCGCAGTCCATCCAGAAATCTCCTGATTAAATTCTCCTCGTGTATGAATCCACCAGCAAATCTGCGCAAGCGGCTGAACTCGCGTTCATACTCCCGAACCGTCATAGTGCCATGAGTCAAGTGTTCAAAGTCATTGGTATTTGCATGCCTAGCCTCACGAGGAAAGAACTTCCTGTCGAACTCCCTGAGAAAATTCTCATAAATCAGTACATAGCGACCACGCCTGGCCTAAACAACGCTATCCCACCAGTGCAAAGCATCATCCCTCAAATACTGAGTAGCCAGATCCAACTGATACTCCTCTGGACACCTCACTCGATCTAGGTTTCGACCCAACATCCTCCTCTAACTATCTGCGGCGGCAGCATCCACAGCTCCACTGAAATGATCCATACCCATCTCTCTCATCTGTCTCGTCATCTCCCAGTATGTGGGTCGTGGTGGCGGTGGTGGCAAAGGTACATCCGGATTATCCTGATTATCTTAACCAGCGCCTGGTTGGCGACCAAGTTGGCGAGCAACCTCCTCTGCAGCAACACGGGCAGCCTCTTGTGCTGCTATCCGGGTAGCCTCCTGAGCTACCTGATGAACAGCCTCCTGAGCGGCTTGTCGAGCTGCCTCCTGAGCAAGTCGCCTAACTGCATCCTGATCAGTCTGCTGAACACGAACATTCTAATCAACCTCAACTCTATCCCCAACGTGACTACCCTCAGCTGCTGTCTCTGGAGCTCTAGCGACACGAACACGAGTACCTCTCTTTGGTGGCATTAGAAATGGAAAGTAAGATGATAAGACTCTTACGGAAACGAGAGCTCACGATAAATAGATTAATCCGAATCGAAAAGGTGCTAAAACTACATATATATATATATATATATATATTTTTCAAAAAAAATAAATACCCCAACCCTTGAAAAACTTTGAAAACCGTTTCAAGGAAAACCAAATTCTACTCATCCGATCTACTATTCGCCTCCCGGGTCAGCACCGGAACGGCCAACCCGCTCAGATACCAAAATGTAACACCCGTCTCATCCTCTCTCGAGAACGGCGTGCCACGAACCGGAACATCCAAATCAAATATCTCAAAATAAATAACTACCTCTTTATTAAATAAAATATACGATAAAAGTCCATCACTTCGATAAATCCAACAACTTGAAAGAAAATAAATATCTGAGTGTTTAAAAATAATAAATTAATAAAATATAAAAAATGCGATAAAACATCCCGAAGCACCCGATTCACCGTCTGTCCATCTACTCGTCAGTCTCACCTGAAAAAGAAAAGAAGAGGGATGAGCAACTGGGAAGTCACTCATTGAGGTTGGGAAGCCAACCACAAATCACGGTATTAGCAAGAAACTCTAAATACGGAAAATAGATTAAACATGAACAACCACGGCACCTAAAGTATCCACACAATACCCAATGCCCTACTAACAGTTTAAGTGACCGACGGCACCCTCTCTCCCAGAGGTCTGCATGGAATCAGTGTCCAACGGCACCGCCCGGAGATGATTTATTGATCTCTGAAAGTACGGGACAGCAGATCGACTAAGCTGCCGGCACCGCCTCTCCCACAAAACAACAAATACTCCCAGATCCCAACTCACGACTCCATATCCTCTAACGTCTATCCAACTCATCTAATGTATATCTATATATATGTATATTTATCTAAAATATAAATCAATTTTACCGTTTATCATACACACATAATCGGGTTGAACCATTTATATTTCTAAGTCCAATTAACAAACAAACTACTTAGACTCGATCAGAGAAAACATATCACATTTAATGCTATATTCCCTATAAAGAGCTCTAAACGAAGTACGGATCTCTGTGGAAAAGCCCTCACCTTAGCAAACGGATGTAAACTGCAACTTCCGAACTTCAAATGGTCAAACGGATGCTAAATCTGAAATCGGCACGAAAAATTGAGTGAGAACGGCCTAAATATTTTCGATATGATGGATAAATTTACCATAAATTGTTTGAATAATTATGTTTATTATGTGACAAGTTGCTTTTCCCAAATACTGATTTTAATAGATTTCACTTACTTATATTGTGGCAGAAAACCATAAACCTTTTTTTGAAATGCTAATACATGTCAAACATTTATATCTATATTAAAAAAAAATAAATATCAGAAAACATATGAAAAACTTCAAACATGTTAAATATAAAAAACTAAAAAAAAAAAATTTCTTATATATTATCTTATATTTTGTCAAAATTATAAATCTGCGCTTTCAAAAGCGCGGGTTAAAATCTAGTTACAATATCAAAGGAAGATTACAGTTAAGACATACCTCAGGATGATTTGTGAGGATTGAAAGAAGGAGGTTTATAAGTTTTTCAACTTTAAGAAGCAGCCCAGACCCAAAACTAAGATCACTGCAGCATAATTGATTCGAAAATATGAGTATAGTTAGTTAGTATATATTTTGGACCGTAATCTATAAAACTAAACGGTATATATAAAACTTTATATAACAAAGGAAAATTGTACCGAGATTTATTGGCTTTGTCCACAATGTACTTAAATTTCGAATCGACATTAACAATTCATTCGGCCGTACATGGTTCAGGCTTCACCTGGACAAAAATGTGAGTGATATCAACATGATTCGGGGTAACAACGAATCTCTACTCAAAAGGTACACTTATATTTGAAGACACAAAAATGGATAAAAAATCATAGAGATGATATGGGGATATCAGCAAATACACACCTTCTCTTTCTTTTTGGCGGGAGCAACTCTTGCTTTCTTCTTACCCTGCATATCCGGACACGAATAGGTTAAGTTGATATATATTTATATTATGTTTACTTATTTATTTAGATTGATATACATTTATATAGGTAGTTAAGAAGAATCTCTGAGTGATAACCTTTTTCATATTAACCTTGGTTTTACGTATAGGTACGCTAACAGTTATGGGATCGACAGTTGATTCTTCTACAAAGTCCCCATCACTTGCGGCATTAGCATTAATATCAGTGACAACATTCCCAATCGTCTCATTCACGGCTTTATCTTTCAAATGTGTATCAACAAACTTCTTAACATTCTTGGTCACTTTCATCACCAATGAAGCTTCCATAGGCTCCATGTCACGAACAAGCTTTTGGGATATGACATTCTTAGCTTCCAACATTGATGCCCAAATTTGAGATGCTACCGCTTCCATGAAACTGGGATTAACCACAACACCATCAGATTGAGCATTCCTCCTAGGAGACTTGTTCTTTTTAACCTTAGGAGGGCTACTACCATTGGCGACAGGAGGCCTTTGACTACCCTTCCTCTTCTGTTTATTTGCTTTATTGGTCACATCCTCGATCGGTGGAGCAAACTCCTTGTGTCCACCTGTGAATATCTCATCAATAAAAACTGATTCCCTGACTGATAAACTTCTCCATGTTTGAGAGAACTTCATCCTCTACCTCGTCTTCCCAACTTAAAACAGCTTCACCGACAACACTCAAAGGATCGCTAATAATTGAGGTAACGGCTACGTACAAATTACAATATCACATCTTATGTAAAACAATACCATGTGATTAATAATATATAACATTATAACATTTAACATGTGTACCTCTCCTTCCTCATCAAGATCTCACAATTTGTCAAGTTTAAGGGTAGTTACTGCTGCATTGTCTTCATCACCCGACTCAGGGTCAGTCCCATCCGTAACTGCGCATTGAGACGCGGCTATGGCCTCTAGAACAACAAGCTGTAGAGCATGGATAAGCCCTTGTACCGCAACTGTCACCTGAGCCAGCTGCGAGTGTTCTTTCGTCTTAGTACATTACATTGTCATATCGAATGTGTGCCTCCCCCATGGATAAGCAAAGAAAAACTCAAGGTTCCGGATCATTTTAACGTGGTCTTTGGGTATCTTCATGTGGAATGACTTCCTACAAAGCAGCCCATCAACAAACAGCAGGAAAGTGTACTTGATACAAATCTCAGTCAACAGATTTTTGATTTCTTGAACATAGAAACAAGAATTTCTCCAGTAATGTTTTTCACCCCACCAAATAGAGTGAACTTTCATTGTCTCAGCATCAGGGGTTAGAAAAGGGTTGCAGTTTAGCCATGTCACAATTGCAAACTCGCACAGTGAGAATCTAATTGGGCTCCCACAAAAGATAACCATACCTCATGCTTCTTCTTGATGTCAAGCTGTCTGGTTAATAGAAAGTGTGCAAGTTTACTGCAAAAAGCAGGTTTTGAATAGATTTTGATCAGCTTCCAAAAGGCTGGAGGAATAACCTCCAACTTCTCCAGTTGAAGGACCCTCAGCACTGCTCTGATTGTGTTCAACTTGAAATATGAATTTTCGCCAAAAAACTTCATTATCGGTAAAAACACGCTGGGGTCAACCCTTCTGATGCGATGATCTGATATGCAAACAAACAAAATTAGACAAGCCTAAGAAAAATATGTGCAGTCTTAACCTACACACTCCACCATATATCTATACATACTAAAATAGAAACAATATTAGATATATATGTACACAAGGTCAAGAAAAAACTTTATTATTTGAGACCAAACCTATAACACTTAGGATAGATCCATACTAAATTAGATAAGACCAAATAATAATTATAATATATATCTATAAAATATCATACACTGTTAGATCTACTGAAAACGGAAGAGTCTCCACCCACTACAAGGAAAATTGCATATACCGACGGGGAGTATGGTCGTATATTCATCGGGAAAATGAATCAGCGAAGATGTTCCGAGCAAAAAAAAATTTTCGGAGTTTAGGTATCGGAAACGGCGGTTGTCGGTGTGTTCTCGCAAGATACCGGCAAACAAAAGTGTCGGAAATTTTTTCATTAACATTCGTCGGTAATATTCATCGGAAATCACTTTTGATTTTCTGATAGATTACTTTGCCGCTGAGTTCTCGGTAATTAAGTCGGAAAATTCCGACTATACAACATGTATTTTGTCAGACTTGATTCCGAGAAAAGCTGTTGTCAGAAGTCTGAGGATGAAATTCGATGGTTTTGCGAGAAATTTATAGACTCAAGGTCGTCGGCTCAGGTTGACGGAACGTCGCCGGAAAAAGGGAATACCATTCTAACAAATTGTATGTCGGAACGTGGTCGGGAACATTGATGATTGAAGTGAAAAATTGGTTACAAAATTGAGATCGAGTTAATCCTAAACAGTTATCTTAATGATGTAAATGTTAAAGTAACAAATCATAAACAAACTGCAACAAGACCACCATGTAAAAAAAACATTCGATTAAGATAAAATGAGTTCAAAAATTACAGACCATTGAAGGTTCTTAATTCTGGTTGCGTACACAGCAAACAACAACATCAGAGAAGGAGAGACACTATTTTACATCCAAAAAATCACAGTTTCAAAGTTTAAGACTTTGATCCGAAAGGTAGGGTGAGCTTCGGTCTCTTGGGTGAGCTTGAGTTGCTCTTGCTCTCTGCATTTTCTCGCTATTGCCTCAGTTTTTTTGTCAACAAACACTCTATCTCTTTTGCGTTTATGAGTCCTCTCCATGAAAGTCACCATATCAGGTAGTTCCCCAGTTTGCTCATCCCACTACAAATAAGTATATTATTTTATAAAACTTAAGCTTTACCATCATGAAATCAGTATGCAAGAAGAGTGAAAATCGAGAATGGCATAGTCATTTACCATGTTCTCGCGCATACGGATATAAAGACAAGAACCGCATGTGTGTTTCGAAATGCCAAAGCCTCCACAAGTGCTGTACCGGTTTTCAGAGTTTGTCTTGCTACACTTGATATTTTTCTCGAGAGTCCAATACACAATTAACCCCGTCCACACAGACTCTTTCATCCAAGAAGGTTTATTGTCTGGGTCATTGCGCCAAAGAACCTTCCACTCGTAAACTCGATCTAGCAACCTCGAAGAGCATAATGCTTCGAACTCTTCACGGACATAGGTGGTGTGAACATATTCCCAGTTTTATTTTTGCAGCGGAAATAAGAAAGTATGTGATATTAGCACCTTATTAAACTATCAGTTATGGTACTATCTACCTTATTCATATATCACAAATGCTAACAATGTTCCTTAATCCTCCATGCACTTTATGTAAATCCATCAAAGTTAAAGGTTTGAAAATTACCGCAAAGGCTTTGAACCACCTTTCTTTAGTCTCTCCTTTCAGTTTACTCCGATTAGGAGCAGTGTCAGGGTAATCATTTTCCATGATTTTTTTCATTGTCTTTGTTATCCCTTTTGTGTATCCGAACCTTCATTATAAGATGGTGAAGCAGAAAAGGAAACATGTTAACAATATGACTACTACACTTATAACTCAAGAAGTTCATGAGAAAGAGAAACTGAAAATGTTTTTAACTCGGAGGATAGAATATTGACCAGCCAGCACCATCACTCCTTATGGGATGAAGTTTAAGGAGATGTGTTCTTCTAGGTGCAAGTAGCAACTCTTCCAAAGTCATGAGTGGTACATGAATCATTTGTTCAATAGGAACTTGAGGAGGAACATTTTTGATATTTGGAATTGCAACTTCTTCCATCTCCATAGGTTGACTTGGAGGTTGGGTGTCGTCTTCAATGTTTTGTAACCCGGAACTCCCTCCACGCTCAAGGAAGGCTCGCCATGGTCCTGGAACACTCGGAAGGGCCATCTCCTCAAATGAACAAAGAGAAGATAAAACAGTGACTTCAGTGGGTTGAATAAGATGAAGTTGAATATGAAGAAATAAAGAAGGTCCATAAGAAAAATCATCAATTGTAATTAAAAATAAAGATGACTAACAAGAATCCACACAATGAACTAACCATCTCTTACTCAAACATTTAATGCTACTTGACAATCCAAACAACAGTTAGAAGCATTACTATTCTAGTTACCTTAATTGTTCTTTGTTGAGAGAAGAGATAAGATGAGTTAATGATATGCAGTAAAGTGCATAATATAAAGACTGAAGATATAGGCGAGACTCAATAATCTGGGTAATTCAAAGGAAGTAAAAAATGAAGGCGCGAATTGAAATTCGGTTATCGGGAAGATACTGAAAAAATCTTCACTCTTGTTGGAACCCCATCGCCTTCGATCATAATTACCATGTCCTATGACAGCCTAATTGTATATGATTTGAAAGTATAGTTGACTTAGCTGTGTAAAGAGGCAACTTATCTCGAGATGTTACAGAGAAGAAAGGGATTTAGTTCTCGAGATCCCCATTTTCTTCTCTAAATTTCCTAGGCACCTCGTTAGTTGAAGGTGTTGCTGACAGAAGTTATGTAATCACTTCGTTGGCAACTTCAGAGAAACCTATGCAGCTATGTAATCACATTGTCGGGCAGTTGACAGAAACCTATGTCGCCTAGAGCTGAAGCTTTCGACCTTCCGGTTATTTGAATACATCTACTATCTTTACCACTTTAACAAATCTAACCTTTTATAAATCAATGGCTACAAAAGTGCCACGTACGGGGAGATTACTGCACGTGAGAGAAGTAAAAAAGTTGACTTCTTTAATTTTAATTGAACTGTTAGTACAGTTTGTCTTTCTTCTTTTTACAAAAAGGGTATGAGCTTCGAAGGTTTAATTTCACAAAATCACAGACCTGTACTCATTGCCGGCGACGAGAATCAAAAAGTTCCGATCATTATCCTCCAAATTCCCCACCGTTCTAAGTATGCCTTTCATTGCTTTCTACTCAAATCGATTTTTTGACCTCGTGGGGATTTGAATTGGTCCTCCTGACTCACATACACGGCTTGCCCATTGTACTTTCAGGTTAAGATGCCAATTAGCTACACTTAAAGCTCGTCAACCGAACCGACTGAACCTTTAGGATGGGCATATGACGATGGAAATTTTGGTATTCCACAAAAATACTATTGTGGGAGTTTAATGCAAATCCTGCAGTGCACATCTGGACATTATGAAGGGAGGAAGTACTATACTTGTCCTTCTAGCGCGATTTGGGAGCATATAATGTTTTTTATTCGTTTGTTATATATTTCTTCAACAAAAATTGTTTTATTTCATGAATAGGAGGATGGAGAGCACATATGGAAATGGTGGGATGAAGCCGTTGATGAGGAATTCACTCTCATGAACACGAGTATAAAGGAGAATGAAGCGAGGCTTCTATAGGAGGATAAAGATCTATACGACTTAGAGATAAAGATTAGTTGTTGAT
>OVBI01001219.1:0-39324 GCA_900406495.1 Sisymbrium altissimum | reverse complement strand
AAGATGAATGATAAGAAAAAAAGAAACTAAATAAAAATTTAAAAATAAAAATATAAACAACTGATAACAACCAATAAAGATTCAAAATTGAATAAATTTTAAAAATATTTATAAAAAAAAATTAAAAAAAATTATAGAATAATAATCCCGTGCGTTGCGCAGATTCTCACCTAGTTTATTTAATTTTTATTTGATCATTGTTGCTTGTCTATATACTCCCATCATTCTCCTGCTATATGATTAATAGAGATTATTAATATGAATTTTAAAGTATAAATTAGTAATTAAAACAAATTTCTATATATTATGTCTATTAATCTTCTTTTATGCTTTTTTGCCACCTTTCCTTTTAAGCGGTTTTGTATATTTTATCCAGTATTTGTACAGCTAATAAATATAAAAAAATTTGTATTTTAATTTTAAATTTGGGAGTAATATATAATTTTTAATGAATTTCTTATATATATTTGGAAGAATTCAAGTAAAAAATATCGTAAACATATAAATAATAAGATAAAATAAAATATTTTTCTTCAACTTGATATTTACGATTCAGTCATGTTTTAATTGATAATAAGATAGAATAAAATATAACTTGTGAAACGCTCTTTGATACAAATATCGAGACTCTCCGTCTGTTGACGCCAGCAAATTTCTACTCCGTCGATGCTGTAACGACGTTGCTATAAACTATGAGTAAATAGTTGAGTAGACAATCAGGAATTCTGAAAATAGGCAAAGAGCAAGCCAATAAGCTAATTAGGTTAACAAGATGGAAATCAGCCGAAGAAAAATTCAGCTAGTATAGGTAAAAATTGAAGGAACCAACGAATATATCAGAATGATGAAATGAGGTATATCGTGATTCAATCAATTTGGAAGTGGACCGACCACAAAAGTGAGCTGGGAAAGAGTTAATAAAGCCTAATAGAAGTGATTGTTCTTTTTTCTTTCCAAATCTGGATTCTTTGTTTCTGCTAAAAGGTTTTATCGATGTTTTTCTATTTTATTTTATTTTTAGTTTGCTATCATTATTTAGAATAATGATTATTTGTCGTAATTTATATAATAATCCACTATATATAGTTTTTTCTTATCATCGATTATTAAATTTATAATAGACTCGGACCCACGCGTGAACGCAGTATAATATTAGTTTGAATTCATAGAAAGAAAATTATTAAATTTATAAATATTAATAATAGTTATATAAAATTTAAAAATAATATATGATGTAATAATTAAATTCAATATTTTATTATTTTCAAAATATGATAAATTATTAGTAAATTTAATTTCTTTAGATTTATAAATAGTGTAGAAAATTATTAAATTAAAAGTGTTGATTGATAATTAAAATGTTATATATAATTTTATAATTAACATATCTGATAACATAATTAAAATGTTATATATAATCTAGTTTTATTATATTAATACATTAATATTAGAATTTGTAAAAGTTGAGAGATCTATTTATAGATTTAAATGTAATTTTACATTTTTTTTTAAAAACATTAGTTATCTGAAATATTTTATCATCAAAACATGTAAATTAATCATTTAAATATTTTAGATATTTTAATAGTAAAAATTATAAACCATAGCTAAAAAATAATAATCTTAACATGTTTTATTATATGACTGAATAATATATATAGACTAATTTTAATATTTTCATTTTTTCAGTAACGGCTCATATATCATTTAACATAAAAATAAAGTGTTATATAGTCTATTCTATTAATTTTTATTTTTATTTTCTAATATTTTTATAATTAAATTTAACGTTTTATATATATATTTAAGAAAATTAAAAAATGATAATCCACCTATCAAGTTATCATTTTTAATTATTTTAATATTTTTATAATTAAAATGAATTAATTAGTCTTTTTAATCAATTTTTAATTGTCTAAATATTTTACATATTTTAATAAAATAAATTAAAAACCCCCGTAATTATAGAATCATAAACTTGTCTCAATATGTGAATAATTTTTTTATATATATATATCTAATTAAAAATACAAAAATATATTTTATGCTACTTTTCGTATATATTTACCAAAATTTGATTTTGTAGTTTATAAGAATAATTGATATATTATGTTATTGAATTATATTGATTATTTGATTTAATATATATATACTATATATTATTTTCATTAATTAGGGAAGTAGGATCTATTATTTTAAATTGTTTGGATATATATCTAATTAATATATTTTAATTATGGTAATTAATCTTTACATAATCATATGTGATAAAATGTATGAAACCTATTATAGTCTATATATATTTAGTCTAAATTACTCTTAATAAAATGTTAAATTCTAACGGTATTTTTTGTAATTCACATATGGGGTAAGGTTCTTTTTAAAAATGTATCATGTTTTAATATAATAGATTAGACTCAGATCCGCGCATGAGCGCGGTATAATATTATTTTTAATTAATTAAAATAAAATTATTAAATTTATAAATATAAATATTAGTTATATAAAACAGAAAAATAATCTATTATGTATTAATTTTTAAAAATTTAATATTTTATTATTTTCAAAATATGAACATTTTTTAAGAATTTTTTTGTTGAGATTTATATGTAGTGTAGAAAATTATTAAATTAAAAGTGTTGATTGATAATTAAAGTGTTATATATATTTTATAATAAACATATCTTATAATACATTTATCGAAATATTTTTTATGTTACTTTCTACGTATATTTACCAAAATTTGATTTTATGGTTTATAAAAAAAACTGATTTATTATGTTATTAAATTATATTTATCATTTGATTTAATATCTAATATATGTACATAGATATTGTTTTTATTATTATTATTTTCATTTTTAGTTGATTAAATAAATGGGACCCATTATTTTAAATTATTTGGATACATATCTAATTAATATATTTTTATTTATGGTAATTAACTCTATATGATCATATGTGATCAAATGTATGTAACTTATTATACTCTATGTAAATGTTTAGTCTAAATTACCCTTAATGGATGTTAGAATTTTCATTAAATTTCAGTGGCATTTCTTGTAAATCACACATGAAGATAATGTGTTTTTCTAAAAATGTATCATGTTTTAATAGAATAGATTTATAAGACTAACCCGTTAATTTATTAGTTATCTTAAATATTTTTATCATCAAAATATGTTAATTAATTATTTAAATATTTTAGGTATTTTAATAGCAAAAATTATAAAAAATCCGTAGCTAAAAAGATAATAATTATTGACATGTTTCATTATATTATCAAATAATATATCTATAAACTTATTTTTAGTATTTTTATTTTTTAAGTAATGGTCTATATATCATTTAACGTCCAAAAAGTAAAGTGTTATATAGTCTATTCTATTAATTTTTACTTTTAGTTTCTAATATTTTTGATAATTAAATTTATGTTTCACTTTTATGTTATTTTCTGTAGATATTTACCAAATATATTTTTATGTTACTCTTTGCGTATATTTACCAAAATTTGATTTTATGGTTTATAAAAATAACTGATTTATTATATTATTGAATTGTATTTATCATTTGATTTAATATATAATATATGTACATATACATTGTTGTTATTATTATTGTTTTCGTTTTTAGTAAATTAAATAAATAAGATCCATTATTTTAAATTGTTTGGATACATATATAATTAATATATTTTTATTTATGGTAATTAATCTCTACATGATCATATGTGATCATGTGTATGTAATTTATTATACTCTCTATAAATGTTTAGTCTAAATTACCGTTAATGAATTTTAGAATTTTCATTAAATTTCAATGACATTTCTTGTAAATCACACATGAAGGTAAAATTTTTTTTAAAATGTATCCTATTTTAATAGAATAGATTTTTGCTATAATAAGTTTAAGTTTTTTCTATTTGTATTTTTTAAACACTAATTGCTCCTTCCTCTCTCTTCTCTCAAAACAGCGCCATTCATATCTTTTTCCGGCTCCGATGGCTTGTTTTAGTTTGCTTGTTTCTCTTTTATCTTTTAAACAGAGCCGGAGTAGTCTCTTGCTTTAGTTTGCTTGTTTCTCTTTTATCTAAGCATCTCAGTCCTTGTTTTGAAGAAGTTTTTGTGGCTATGATGGGCTAAACTTCTTGGGCTACTAGAGATCATCTGGGGTGGTTCCTCTCTGTGTCGGCCTTTTCCGTCTCCTCTTGTGGAGTTCGTTTTATTTGGTTTGGTTCTGTTGCTCCTTGTCTCTGCTTTTCTCATCTGTTGAGATTTCGTCTTTCTATTGACGCTTCTATCTAAGCATGAAATAGTCTCAGCATTTTCATTGACTCAGCCGCATCTGGGAGAATTTAGGACTTTGTCTTGCCGGGTTACGAAGGTGTAGAGTTTCGTGTTGAAGAAGGGTATGTGGTTCAAGGAGGCTCTGTTATCATTGGTTGGCCTAGGGCATCTGTGGTAAGTGTTCGTGTTTGGATCTCTAGTAGTTCGGTAGTTGAGTTCGGTTCTTGCTTTTTCTTAGTTTCGGGTTAAATCATTGTTTGTCTGTGGTCTTCATAATCATTTCCTAGGCTTAGTTGTATTACCTTTGTTTCTACTTTGTAATTTATGGTTTAAGTCTATCTTGTTTGGGTTTTAATTTTTGGAGAATCCTTTTATTTTGTCGGCTTTGTTTCCGAGGAAATTGTTTCCATCGTTCTTTTGTTTCACTCTCGTATTAATGAAAATTCCAGTTGACAAAAAAAAAATTTAGTTTTTTTCTTTCTTTTTTTTTGGTTTGTAGTTAACTTTGTTTATATGATACTATTTTTTTTCCTCATTAGATATGTTGTATATTATAAGAGATTGTGGATAATAATTTTCATCTACTAGTTTCTTTATTTTCACTTTTAATATAAGTATTGTCTTTTTGTAATCTATTTTAAACTATTTAATTGAAAGGATTAAATGAGTATAAGTTAATTATATTTGGCTTTTTTAGAGAAAAATGTTCACCGGGTTTTTCATGTATAATAAAGTCTTAGATAAATTGAGTTTATATATTTATTTATTTTTTCAAAATAATTAATACATATAAAAAGGAACGTGCTGAGATGGAGATGATAAGTGGAGGGAAAAGTCTGTCATTATATAATAGATTGGGATTTTCTCATTAAACCTAATTGCATTATGTACGTGAACTCATGATATAAAGATATAATGAGACACATAAATTAACTAATGATCTCAAGCCGTCGAACAAAAAAACTATTTTGACATGAGAAATAGTTTGCTCTAGAGATCATATCTCACCACACTAGCATCATGTTTATAAACATAGTTTAGTTAATGGGTGGGAATATCGGTAGAAATAGAGTGCTAGACAATCTTAATTTTTTTTATTATCATTATTCAACTGCAGAATATCTAGATATATTCGAATATATTTATTTTAGTATTTACTTAAGACTGTAACAATTGTATTCATAAATAAATTTATAAATCATTGTAAACCAATATAAGTTTCTATAAAAATTCATCTAACTTTTCAAATAAATAGGCTATGTTAATACTTGCCATGTTAAAAAAAAAACGATATACCATTTCGTGATAGCTAATTTATTGTTTTAAAATTTTTTGACTATCAATTATTGAAAGAAAATGATCTTGTCATAAGAAAAAAACTTTTTTCGATTGAGGTATAAATCTTTAGAAAATTCAGAAAAAAACAAAAAAGTCAAAGATCTTTTCTATTGGTCACACGATCAGGGCAGTACATTTGACAATCTTGAGAGTCTTTTTTTTTTCTTTTTCTTTTTTGACGGTTGCATGGGAGTGACTCCGACGGAGTCTGACAAATCATGTTTTATGTTTATAAGATGTAAATAAATCTCACTGTGAACACGACCCAGCCTGGCAGACAGACTACAGTGGTTTTACATATAATTGTGTAATTAATGAACGATGTGAGGATGATGAAATTAGACTATTAATTACCTGTTAGCTAGATGAGACTGACACTTGACGATGATTTGTTCCTCGACGGCCGTAATATCGCCTCTTTTCAAGTCCCTTCTCAAATAGTTTGTCCACCTTAGTCTACAGCTCTTTCCGCATCTCAACAATCCTTTACATTTTTGTCGTAGTCATTAGTAGATCATTTCAGTTTGTTGTTCTATTGATATATAATTTAGAATTGAAGATGGCCTCACAAGGTTTCCTTTTAGACCGCCATATTGGTACATACGGAAAGTAGCTTTGAGGTTTCCATGCATATATTACTTTCATTTCTATTATATTTATATCATATTTGCCAAATAATAATGCAAGTAACGGGGGAAATGTACGGGAAAGTTCAGTCTCTTTCAAATTTAAAAATCGTAAGATTATTATATGACGTTATGTACTGGTGATAAGAAAGATATAGAACATATATCCTAAAAGATACATGTATATACTGGTGATAAGGAAATATAACATTTATGATTTATACCAGCTTTCTTAGGCAAAAACCGCCAAGCACCTTCACCATTAGTTTGAATATACTTAGTGAGGATCTCATCTTCCTCTGCGGTCCATTTCCCTTTCTTCAACCCTATTTTTTCACAACATGGAGTCCTTCCCATCTTTTTCTCACAAAGAAAATATGAGAAAGAGAAAGAAGTAAAGAAAACAGAAAGCACTTTCGGAAAAAGGAATTTATCTAAGTGATTAATATAGAGCAAATGGGGAAATCATACAAATGATTAATATAGAAAAGACTTAGAGGAGAGAGAGAGAGGGTCTGAAATTGGTTTTGGAGAGGTTGAGGAATGAACCACGTTGCCGTGCCGTGGACCGTCCTCTAAACCATTTATTTTTCTTAAATATTTTCGTAAATCTGGTCCATCTTCTACAGTTTCCGTATAAATGTACATGTAATGTAGTGTCAAGTGTCTATATATAGGTAGGTACTTGTATATGCATTCAATGAATTATTGTGTAATCAACGATCCTTTATTCAAATCGTTTATCTCCTCAATATGTTTTATTCTTCAACTATATATTTTTGGGTTACTAGTGTTAAAGTTAATTTTTGAAATTCTTTGTAAAATCACAAGACCCTAATTTCGTAAATCTGAACCTAGGAGTGATTTTGACGCACTTAGTGACTTTTTAAATAATAAAGAATTCCTAAAATTTCTATATTGAAAAGTAAAGTAAATTTTTCAAAAATAGATAGTTTTTAAATTTATAATTGTAAAATTGGTAATTTTATTTTGGGTATTTCGTTTTGGGTAATTTTGAATTAGATATTTTATTATTTTAGAAAAAAATGTTCCTGAATATATGAGAGAGATAGAGAAAAAACCGGATAAGAGAGAAAGTGGCTGTACAGAAGATGGGGCGTGCGCGAGTGTAGTCACGTTACTCTCACAAAAAGTACCTAAACTTTTTAACCTTTCTACCATAAAGTATCCGGTTTTGACAGTAAAAACTTTTTGGCGGCAAAAGTGGATAAAAGTGTTGTAAAATTAGTGAGAAACGTAATTGTGATAAAGGGTTAGGTAGATAAGTTGTTTTACAACCATATAATAAAACTAGGGTAAGAAAATAAAATAAATACAGTAAGGTCAACAGGGTTTTGCATTCGCTGCGTATCCCGTTGGATACGATTGCGTAAAAATGGAAGAAATCGACAAAGATAACTAATTTATTGTGGCTGTACACTTTCAATATTGTCTGGCGTCAAACTCAAACAGAATATTTATTGTGTTAACTTCGTTATTATCTGAAGATTATTAGTTGACTAAGATACCTGCAATGGCTTAATTAAGTGGATAAGCAGCAAAGTTATTGCCAGTCTTCATTTGCTTATGTTTTGTAAAACTTATGTAGCATGTAAAGTCGATGCTTATGTTGTTTTCATGGCGGGTCGGTGGATAGTATATATGAAAAATTGATGGAGTGGATTTCAAAGTTTAAAAATTTAGGCTTGGTCGGTGTATTAATTGCAGAATGTTAGATGGAGTGGGCGGGTTTCGAAAGGAAATTGTGATGGAGTACGGGGTTGACGAAAAGGTTGTTAACATAGAGTTATGCGGTTTCTGAGGTGAATAGAAAGGGCACAACGCCAGTTGATATAATGTCTAATATGGATTACAAAATATTCCGGGCACTGCACAAGTCTGACAAAATTGTGACATTGAGAGAGTTGCGAAGAGAAGAGATGACAGTTTTAAGACCAAAAGAAGGCATATCAGCTGGAATAATTAGAAATAGACAAAATACAGTAGAAGAAACAGCTAATGTGTAGCAAGATGAGAGTTTAACAGGTGGAGATAGAGGTACATGCAGATGATGATTTGGATTTAGCTATACTTGCGCATCAGTGCATGCCGAGTCATTTGAGGCGGAAGCGGCTCTACTATGTAGTTTACAAGATCTTTTTACAAATGGAAATTCTGTTAACGAGGAAATTAAGGATGATAAGGTTGATGGCTCTAAGGGTGACGAAGAGAACGGTGACAATGATAGATCAAAACAATGATGGGGTGAGGATGGTTATGCTGAAAGAGATATTAGGTATGATGATTATGGCTACAACTTCTAGCATGATTTTGTGAGAAATGATAGGAAAGAAATTGATGATTCGAGAAATGGTGTGAGAGATGATTCTTGTGGAGGACAACTGGAAAATTACTGGTTAGAAAAGGGGGATGAAACTGTAGCGGGTGGTGGCGTTACAAATGTAGATGAACATCTTTTATTCCATACACCTCCCAAAAAGGATCATAAAAATACCCGTATTCAGTGTGAGAGTGATGATGATGATACATTCGCCAATCCCCGTCCTATGACATCTTCTCCTGTTCGAGTTGGCAGGTGTGATCACGGTGGACAAGGTATGAGGACTGGGATAAAAAAAATTGTAGATATATATCAATTTTAGGATGTGGAGCCTATATTCAATGATAGTAACTTGAAAATTCAGGACATTGATTTGAGTGACGAAGATGATGCTATGTACGTTGGAAGACTTTAGAGGAGTAAATACCATTTCAAATTAACTTTGGCTGTCCACGCATTAAAAAAGGTGTTCAAACTCAGGTTTAAAAGGCATGCAAAGTTGTATACTGTTGTATGTGCTACGCTAGTCATCATTGTGACTGGAGGATAGTGGCGCGGTAGAAGAATCTGAAATTTATGAGGTTAGGAAGACCTATCTGATACATACATGCAATACATATACCAGATGCCAATACAAAAAGCACACGACATCCAAAGTCATTGCTGATCTCTTGAGATCAAAGTACGAGAATGCAATTCTTAGTCCACATTCAAATGATTTGTCTGAAATAATGCTAACTGAGCATAGGATTGCCGTCCCGTACTTTAAATATTGGAGAAAAAGAGAGGTCGCTATTGCATTCACCTATGACACAGATTAGTGTTTTTTTAAGTTGTTGCCTCTTTACTTCCACGTGCTTAAACATGCTAATTCAGGAAGCATTTGTCATTTAACAACTGAGGTGGATGAGAAAGGACAGAAGAGGTTTAGATTTGCTTTCATGGTTTTGAAAGCATGTATTGATGGATGGAGTCATTTGAGGAAGGTTGTCGTCGTTGATAGGACTCACTTATTTGGGAAGTACAAAGGGTGTCTGCTCACAGCCAGTGGGCAAGATACTAACTTCCAGATCTTTCCTATAATTTTTGTCATAGTAGACAATGAGAATGAAGAGTCATGGAAATGGTTTTTTGAGAAATTAGTAGACATTATGGAAGACAACGACATTTGACTATAATTTCAGATAAATGTCCGTCTACCTATACAGCAAAGGAAGGATTCTATCCACGCGCACACCATGGTACTTACCTTATACACCTTAAAAGAAATGTGCATGGGAAATTTAAGAAGAAATGTTAGAAGGAGCTTGTAGGTCTTGTAGGAGAATGTACAAAATTTCTCATTTCCAGAAAATACATGACAGGATTAAGCGTACGGATATTAAATGTTAGGAATAATTGGAGGCGATAGATTGGAAGCACTGGACATGATCTCACTTTCCTGGTAATTGATACAATTTAATGTACAGTAATATTGCATAGTTATTGAACCATGCCTTACTAACTGCGTGTGATAATTCGATTGTGGCACTGTTTGAATTCATTCAGCGGATGCTAAATAGATAGTATGAGATTAGGAGGAAAACATATAGCTAAAATGGATGACGACATTCCTGCCAATGTTGATAAAGTGTTAACCATACAATTGCATTTAACCACGGGGTTAAAAGTTGTTGCCATCTGGACCATGGGATTTTGAAGTAAATGTTGTCGCAGGAGGTGGACGGCCCCATGTTTCCTTATAAAATAAAACGTATACATACCTGGAATTACAAACACTGAAATGACCATGCAGACCTGCAATTGCCGCTTCAAACAGCTGGGGATTATCTTACAAATCTCTTGTTGACTCAATCCACCAAAAAAACTTGTTAGGAAAAGACGCTAGAAGGTATTATACTCCCAGTTACGGATCCGGATGACATATATGTGCCGAAATATATAAAAGACAAAATTATTTTTACACCTATGACGAGGCGATCCCCAGGCCGACCCCTGACCAAAAGGAAGGAATCTGCCGGAGACTTCCTTGTAAGTACGCCGTTAATAATGTGAAGTAGTTACTTCTTGTTACTGAAGTTATTTAATATCTTAGTTTTTAAAATTGTTTGTTGATTGACAGCTCCCAGCGAAGATTGCAAAGCAAAATAAATGTTAACGATATAGTATCCCAAGACACAATCGTAGCACATGCACCAATCATGGTGACATGATCTGTTGTGATCGTTTGTTTAGATTTTGGATTCAATTATTATAGACTCATAATGAATTCGGGTAGGGTTTGGTGTATTTTTATAGAATCAGTTATTACTTTATGTAATGAATTCTGGTCGGGTTGTTTTAATTTTTGAAATTTGAAATCTATGATTACATGAAGTTATGAAGCATGTTCTCTTCCTAATTTTTTAGTACGTTACAAATCGTGATAGCTTATGCGTATACAAAATATGTTCGTCCACTATATGCGTACACAACATAAATGTCCACATGGGATTCATATTTATCGTGTACACCATATCTGCAGACACTACAAGTCCGTCAAACGTATTTTTGGCCCTACTCTAAGATGTGCTCATTTTAAACACTAACCGGTGCGATGGTTATTTTCAGTAACCGGTGCCATGGATCTCCTTAGTAACCGCTGTGACGGTTGAGTCCCATTTTCCATGCTTTTTGTTACCTTTCTTTGCAATATAAACGTTCCAACTCCTCCATTCAATTTTCTCACAACTTTCTGATATCCGACCATGTATTATGAACTATCTGATTTGCAACCATGTATATGCGGATGGCACATACGTGTGAAGGTTCATCATGTCTTCCCTATTCTCCGCCCTGAAAACAATGGTGGTCTTAGTGTGATCATCGCCGACCACGAGGTTATTTAAGTTTTAGATTTCGTCTTTAAATTGGTTTCATATTTGTGAGAGTACAGTTATTTTTTATTTATGTTATAGGGTATACGGATCGAATGTTCTATAAACAGTAAACTTGTGGGTCATTATCTTCGGTTTTTGGAAGAAAATAAATGGATCTCTATAAAAATCTTCACTACTGACATTCATTCGAACTTCTATGATTAACAAACATAAGTTATGACTAATTTATGTATTTTAAATCTTAACACTATTGTTGTTTGTTTCTATTTTTATTTTATATGAATGATGTTTGAAGTTCTATATATTTATGAATGATATTTGAATTTCTTCCTATTTATGCATGGTATTTGACAATATTTTTAACTCTACATATATATTTTGTAGAGTAAGTAGACACAAATAGTTATATACACACTTTTTATGTACACTAAGGTGGATGCATATAGTTTGTGTACACATCTTCTATGTACACCATAGTGGATGTATAGAGTTTGTATATGCAGTATTATTTGAAGACAATATTATATCATTTAATTGTAATAAACACAATATTACACAACACAACATTAAAAAACATAATTTTTATTAAACACAACATTAGAATACTTAATTGTTATTAAATACAACATTACACAAATTAGACGGATTGAAGGAAAGCAATACAACTTGCCTAATTAATATATTTTAGATATTTCCCGTGTAACATAAAATAGGCGGCAATCAATGCAAACCTTGGGGTTTTCTTCGTGTACAATTTCAACACAATTAGGGACAGAAACGACTTCATCATCTGGGTATATGAACGTTTTAACGTACGTATCATGGTGCGGTGGGTGAAATCATGATATTTCCCACATGATTTGGTCCCCAAGCTTCATATCTTTTTGGAGTCTAGATTTACATGGTGTTTGGCAAGTAACTAGAATTTTTTAGAAGCTTTAATCGGGTTTATATTGTTCATGCTGAAGAATTCTGATGCTAGAGTTGCACATGCGTCACACGGTACAACTGAATCCAACAAGTGGATACCACCGGGTAAGTCAAAACAGCTTGTCGCCAATCGTAAACCTTCTAAGTACGATGCTTGAGGGTTGGGTTGGGCAAAAAAACCGAAACCGAAAACCAGAACTAAAACCGAGCCGAAAAAGAAAGATCCGGACCCGATCCGATTTGAACTAAAATATCTGATGGTTCCTAAACATTAATACCCGTGGGTATCAGGTAATACCCGAACTGAACCGATATCCGATCGAGTACCCGAATAACCGGAATTGAAGGTATAATGTATTTTATGATATTATAAGTATATCTTAGATATTTCAATTATATATATTTTAGTTTTTCGGGTTTTCGAATATATCTTGGTATTTTAGATATATTTTTAAAGTTTTTATCGGATTTACGTGAATAATTTTGAGTTTTCAAATATATTTTAGAATTTTTGGATATAGTTTCAGTATTTTAGGTCATAAATACCCGAACCGAACCGGAACCAAATAAGAACCAAAATTTCTAGGTACTAATTGGATATTAAAATTAATAACCAAACCGACCCGGACCCGGAAGGAACCGAACCGGACTCGAACTGAAATTTTATAAATACCCATTGGATCCTAAATCTCTAGAACCGAAAGACCCGGAACCAAACTTTTCGTACCCAGAACCAATCCGAATATCTGAATGCCCAGCCCTACTTGAGGGTTATCTTTCGCCATACATTTTTCAAATATCTTGCGAGCTCGACCACCATGATATATATCAGCCATCTGGGTAAGAGACCATAAGTTACAGTTATACAACACTTTTTCTCCTTCCACCAGTTTCTTAGAAGCTTTTTTCCGCCCTTATCCATTTTCCAAGATGGCTATAATTGTACAAGGCCACTCTCAGAATGATGTCGTTGCTTATATCGTTGGGGATGTTTGGTAGAGCCACTATGAGTTCTTTTTAACCCATTTTGTGTTCTTTATAATCTTCTTAAACTGCGATTTTATAGGAGGCCCATGAGTTGGTTGGAGCTATTATTCCTATATTTATTTATCTTCCTATTAGGTGATAATATATACTTATTTCTTGTAGTGGTGAATGATTATGGGTGGGTAGAACTTTTTAAATGTTGTATACTTTCTAGTGGATGCATAATATACGTATATTATATACACCTTCTAGTGTACACATATTTAATATTGTACACGTTGACTTTAGATATTACACTTATATCCGGTGGTTTTAAAAAACTTGCATACATAACAAAAAAGTTGAAACTTGATTATTTAAACATAATGCATATATTAAACTTGAAAGTAGATAAAATGAAACATACTTCATTTCATTACAGACGATAATTCATACATTAAATATGAAATTAAACTAAATCAGGTTACTATGTTATCAGAGAGGCTAACCAAGACGAGGATGCTAATCTTCAGTTGACATATGCACTAAACTGGAAAGATGATATTTGAAAAATTCCTACGGCACCTAAGATTATAATGCTACTCAAAAAAGCTGTTAAAGGTGCTCTACCCCTTTGAGACCGCCTAGTCGCCAGACACATTAACATGGATCCTAAATGTAAGAGATGTAAAGATATTGAATTGATCTCTCACGTTTTCTTTGCTTGTCCCTATTCTAAGCAAGTCTGGAATTCCATTCCTATATCAGCAGGGGCGGCCATGACAAATACGAGGCTTTAAACATGAAAAAAAGCAGGGGCATATATATAAAGACATTCAAATGGTTTTTTTTTATTTATATCTTGTAAACTCTGTTTTACACCTATAAAAACAGAGTATCAAACTCTATTTTACACCTACAAAAACAGAGTATCAGAATGAAGAAAACGCATACCAATCACTAAAATCGAAAAATATCTCCAAAATGATCTAATGAAATACAAACGTTTTCAAAACATCACATCTTTTGAAAATAAAATTGACAATATACTATAAGCTTTATTTTTTTCCAACTGTGGGTCCCATTTAATTTTGATTCTTTTCTTTTGTAATTATCTTGATCGGTTCTTTATTTTACAAATCTCTTGCATCATTCTTTAAGTAAATAATAATTAACTATACATGAGAAGAAAAATCTAGAAACGGGGGCCTATAAAAATGGGGGGCTAAAGCCAAGGTTTCATTTTGTTCTGTTCAGGGCCGCCCCTATATATCAGGCCCTAACTACGGATGATCAACATCTCAAGGGAAGTTGAATGTGTTCTTCATTAGGAAATTTGAAGGCTGGCAAGAAGATATTCATTTACGGAGGATTAAACCAAGATATTTCCCATATATTCTCCTCCCAAAGCAAGCTCATTTTTTCTGATGTTAGAGAGGCATGGTGTTTTTGATGAATAATTGGAAAGTTTGGGACGCCTTTCCCGCGTCACCAAAACAGACGCTGAAGATGATTGAGGTAAATGTTGCATCGTCGCATTCTGGGATAATTTTTTTTCCAAAAGCTGTAAACACCCTTCAAAGTCTTCACGCCTAACTGCTACTCACAAGCCTTCATAGTAAAAGTCCTCAGTGTTGCCATGCGCCAGACATTTCTCAAAGAAGTGCCGACCTTTACCTTTTTCATCTATATTCTCTGGATCACGACAAAGCATCCATAGGTTACAGTTATTTAAAACTTCTTCCTTTTAAACAAGTTGGTATGACTGTTCACCCGCTCTAACAAAGGGCCAAGATGAACAATCATCTTTACTGGCATTCATAATAATCTTCCTCACAATCTTTTCGGGAAGATCCGGAAGTATCACCATTTTACTGTATTTTTTCCTTTGTAACAAACTCTTCTTCATTGACATGTTTATAAAATTCAAAGTTTACTTTAGACGGCAGTAGAAATTTAATGCCCATTTCATCAATAAGGGTTTATATTTAATATTAACTAGTTTTTTAGGCAGTCACATCAAACTTAAACTTCACATTCCTAACATTAAACGTTAACAATCAGAAAGTGAGTAAAATCAATTTTTATTACCTTTTACATGTATATCACGAACCTAACAAACTGTCGCAAAATATTATTATATTATTGATACAACATTGTTAATTTCATGTGCGCATATAGTGTGTGGATGACATGTGAATCCACCATTCTCTGTGTACACCATGGTGGATGTATAGAGATTGTGTATGCAGCCGTAGGTTTATAACCAGCCCCACCCAATGCCTATCTCTCCAGTTCATCGGGATGCCCAGATCCACATTTGTCAAAAACTATGAATTCAGCTTCTTCCGTTGGTATGTCCCAGTGACGAAAACCTTGATATTCTCACCTCAATAAAAATTCAACGTATCTTTACAAGCTTTAAAAGAAAGTTGTAAGAAATGGATCTTCTGGATCAAAGCTGGGTCTAGCATTACAACCCGATCTTTCACTACAAAATGTCCTCTACGCCTCCAAATCATATTAATTATAACTTGTGTATGCTGCATATTATACAAAAATTGGTATAGCTAATATATATGAATGCGTAAAAAAAATAGATTGTTGGAAGAGACATACATTTGTATCCATCCATTATTTGGGATTCGCGATATCTGGAAAAAATTATTTGTAACAGCCTGTCCAATTACTATATCAAATGATCTGCAAAACATAGCAAAATTTAGTCATTTTGAATTATATAACTTTATGTATTAAACAATAATAATTAGTTATATTTTTTCACTTACTCTTTTGGATTTTTATTAAGAATTTTTGCAAAATCTGTGAATATATCTTTCTCTCGTGGAAGTAGTGGTGCATAAGACGGTTTACTATGACTATTAAATAATGTATTTATCACTTCATCTGAAGTATAGTCGCCCCTTAGTTTATCAGATCTGTGTCGTACGTAATTATTATCTTTCTTTTCTTTGGAAGCATCAGAGTTCACCGTCTCAAACTCTTTATCGTTATCAAGAGGTGTTGAGTATTAAGGGGATTTTGAAACACTATCAGGTTGCTCCGTATATTCCTTCTCCATAGATTCCAACAAGGTTTCCAGTTGCAGTGGAGCCTCTTGTCCTTAAGAATTCTTAACCAAGTCCACCATCACATTATCAGGATACTCTGGTTCTATAACCTCAGCCGAGTCGACTTTTGTGTTCATCGACAACAATTCTTGTACAACGCCTTCTTTGTTATTATTCTCATCCACCTCTACTCGGATCTAAGGTACCTCACCCTGTGCAGTTCCTTTCTTTTTATCCAATGATTCATTGATTTCATATACCACATCTCCCACCATTGCGTACATTACATATGTAGTTTCAAAATGCCCACTTTCTGTAGAATTTTTTTCTGCCTGATCATCGACATATCCATTACGTCCATCGTGAGACCCAAACAATATCATCTGCCATTCAGAATGGGGAGTTTTATAACTATAAACCTACAAAATCGATTAACAATATCAGAAGCGTACATCCAAGCCTACGCAACTAAAGTTACACCTAAATGGACGCCATTGATTATTGAGAATATAAAATGGTCATTACCTATTCGTTCTTGCCTCTGTCACTACCAAAATATTCCTTCTCCTGCCGATTGATTTCTTAATCGTCAAAATTTTAATGGGCCTTGCACTTCCTTTTTCTTGTTATTGTCCACTATCCAAGCCTTCATTCACCTTTCCCAACCCTGCTATTCTACAAGAGCGCATGCGCTTTGTTTCTTGCAAATGTTCTACCTCCTCCTCGCTTAGTGGAGTTTTCGGAACAGGTTCTTTTCCACTGGCTTTCTCATACCTCTGTCCACCACGTTTTGTTGAAGATTGGCCTTTCCCCTTCTTTTTGGCTGCATGGATGGGTAGTTTCCCTTCATCAATTGAAGCATATGTGTGACTTCCTCATCCTCAACTTCATCTTCCCAAGAAAAGTATTCTTTATCCACCCCTTGAATTTTTGCATCCACCTTCAACTAAACAAAAAAAAAATTAATAATACTACACTCCAATCAAATCCTACAATAATACTACATTCCAATCACATCCTAACAAAATAACAAAATATTTTATTTTCTGACGGATAAATGGGTTATCTATGCATCTGCCTCAACTTCCAGAATATCTTCTTCATACAAAAGTGTAATCATTTGTTGACAGCCAGATGGATTATCCAAGAAACTCGTCATATCAACCGGTCTTGAGATTTTTTTCAGCAGAAGTTGAGTTGCCTCGAATGCCAATAGTTGCAAAGCCAAAGTGAATTGGTAGCATGCACTTGTTTGCTGCTGCAATTGGAGACACAGTTCTTTTGGTGGATCTGGAACTGCTGAACTGACGGATAAGAGAACTGATCTCGCTGATGTCTTCGAGAATGATACTATAAAACAATTTCAAGATCAGAAAACATCTCCACGTATGCCGGTGTGAGTTTCAAATACTTATAAGAACAGATCAGGAGACCATCAAAAATAAAAAAAAAGAGTAAGAGGCAATCTTTTTCGAAGATTCTAAGTATGGGTCGTTCATCATCTCAATGGAATCCATCATCTCAATGGCATCCATCATCGTGACATCGCCATCAGCTTTTGGACCAAATAATTTTTTCCACATCACACCTCTCTTTTGTTTCTTCTTTAATTCAGCCTCACTGGACACAACATCCACTTCCTCCGGGGCTATTCTCCTGTAAACCAATCCAGTAACTCTGTCAAATTCTCTCAGCAAGAAGCGCAATGGTTTTGCTTCAAAAGTGAACCACAATTCATGTTTTTTCCTCATTATCAGTTGCCGAGAGAGAATCCCGTGTATCAGTTTCACCGAATTACAGCACCTAACCATCGGTAATCTGAATAACCCACCAAATTATGAAGATAACAGCATTTCCAACGCGTCGGAAGTTTACCCACTTACACTGTTTCATTTTGCCTACCATTGCCACCTGCACTCGAAATATTTTGAGATTCCGTCATTTTCTTTTCTTCTTCAATTAACGCAATAACAAAAAAAATTGTTCCGTATATCATCCGATTTATACTCTCCGTCAAAGGTCACAATCCAACTGTTTCAATGTTATTCCACCGTGAGAAAATTTAATTTACTCGTAACTGTAACAGACAATAACTTCTATTGCGGTTTTAATTTCCTTATTCTCTAACACTATTAAGGAGGTTCAGTAAGAAGCTTACCGTTTTGGCTCTCCGTCGCAATCTCCGACCAAAGGCGAGGATTGCTTCGCAATGCTTTATTCGAACTATCCTCTCCTGATTTTCTCCTCTCCCCTTGGTCGACACCTTCCATTCGTTCAAATTAGTTTTTCGATTTCGATTTGCTATCTGGGTTTTAAATTGCCTAGTTTTATTATGAATCATGCAAGAGAAAAAGCAGTGTTCGTCTTGTTCTTTCTCGATTTTAGTTAAATGATACATCTAGATTCGGTTGAGATATTTAATTCTCGATATTGATGATATGTCATTAACTGGTCTAATTATTTATTTTATCCATTCAATTAACTCATCTAATTAATCATATTAAAACACTAAGTATCGCAGTAAATATTATTTTTTTTATTTCAATTTTATATTTTATTTATTTTCTTAAATGCAATGGCATTTTTTAAAATACGATGTTGGTTTAAGGTTCGAAATATCCAAAAACTACCCAAAACGAAAAGCTCTAAGTGAAACTACTCATTTTGTAATCACAAACTCAAAAATTACCTTCCTACCAACTGAAAAATCAAAGCTTCTTAACAATAAAAATCATAATTTCATTTAGAAAATAAAATAGCAAAAATACTCTAAAACTTTTAAATAAAATGAGTAACAAATTTACTCAGTGAGACGATCTCACCTGTCAACTGATCTATATGGAACATTAAACATACCTGTATAAGCGTATATACAACCTAACGATTACACATGCAACAACTAATTATGAATCTCTATTCACAAACTCATAGAAACCTACCAAATAAGTTCCCACTACGAAAACATCAAATTTACAAATCGGGTAACTCATCAACCACAATCTCAAATGAGATATGAAAGAGAAAATTACGTAAACAATGGAATGTAGCTATTTTCAAACTCGATCTACAAGAAGAACCCCCTTATTTTGTAACTCGAAAATTTATATAGATACTTCCCAATCCCATTATTACAATTTTCATATACAGTACTAAGAAAAGAAAATAAATACAATTTTCAAATCAGCGTATATGTGTATTCGTCCAAATAAGTATTAAATGCAGAAAAAATGATGGGCAACTGCATGACGACGTTATTGTTGAGCCAATCACGTAGACATCACAAGTTTTTTTGAGTAACAAGCCAAAAAAGCATTGCTCTAAATTCTTTTTGTCCTTGTCCCTATCCTATGCTATGGTTTCTTTACCTTTTTTTGTCAATGATGTGCCCTACGATAATTCAAGGAAATAATGCTGAAGAAGCAAGCTCAAGATCTTGATATCTTGATCTATATCTAGTATGGTTCTGCTCAAGAAGCTCACTAAAAGCATGTTAGGATGAATCTTTGGTAAGAAACATCTCTTAAAAAATAAATGTTTTGAGGCTTAAAAGAGCTGTGCAGGATGAAAGATAGACCAGTAAAAATATATAAATATACAATGAGATTTACTCCATCTCAGATATATGAGACGAGAATAGTCATAACGGCTTCAAGATATATTGTTATTAAAAAAAATGACTTCAAGATATATAAATTTTCATATAATAGAAACTGTGGTTCTATAATTTTAGTTCTTTAATTTTGTTATTATAGGATTGATTTGTCTTATAATATTGCCGATATTGAGTTTTGTTTTGTAAGAATATGAACGATCATGTCAGTAAAATGTATGTTCTTAGGTTTATTATATTTATAAATCTATCCGCTTCCAAAACCAGATCTGATTTTATTTGATTTGATTTTTATTATTATATGAACATAAACCAAATATATTACAAAAAAGCTCCAAATTGTAAGACCCCATCTTAGTTATGTTCTATTAGACAAAAAAAAACTTTAACAAAATTAGAATTTCTTTTGGTTAGCTACCAAATCGCACTTAAGATAAGGTCAAGCAAGTAACCATAAGCCAACACAACATATAAACTTTTTGTTTTTTCCATTTTGATTATCAGCCTACCTGTTAGGCAATTTAAGTGTTTTTAAAAAAATTAGGCAATTTTAGTTTTCTATAAATTAAATCTGTAAAGTTTTAAAATATTCCCAATATACTCTGTTTTCGTACTAAATTTTTGATTGTTTGTTCGTATGTATGTTTGTTTCCATGTGTGTTGATAGTAGCTTTTTGGGCTAGGTAATCAATATCCCATTGCTATTGCTATAACACTATGTAGTATAGTGTTATGGCTCTTATCAATCCAAATGTTATCATATTGAGCTATTAAGCCTATGAGAATTATGAACAAGTTAGGATGATCAAGAAGAGATTAAATAAGTGGCTAACAACCTAAATGACACCAATTAGCTAACAAAACAAACTAGTAAGATATGAATCTAATTAAAACAGGGGAAAATAGAGGTAAATGCAAATAAATAACTAAAAATAGTTCTAGAGATGAGATATGAAGAGGCAAATGAGTAAATATTGAATCTTTGTGCTTAAATCAACTTCCTTAAGGAATAAATTAACTTCCTTAAGGCTAATCCTTCTGCATAGAGTTCTAAATAAGATCAGTCTACTCCTGTGACAAAGATCCCTTTGCAATATCATAATATAATCTAACTTTTGTCTAGTGGTACATGAATAAAGCAAGCATGCTATAAAGCCAAAATGATTCCTAGACAACTAATCTCTTAGGCTATGACCATAAATCTCTTAAATGATATATCAAACCATTCACTAAACATGGTGTTTGTCTAGGAAGGCTAAAGATCTTAAATTCAAATGGTCAAAATGAACTAAGCAATAATAAAGGATTAAGATCATAAACTCAAACTCAAAGAAAAGCAATAAACCTTTAACCTTTGACATATTTTAGCCAAATCTCATCTCTAAAACCATAACTAATTACTCACTAATCATGGATCTAAACACTAATCCTATGAAGGAAAGTGTGATAGACATGGTTAGTAGAAGAGAAAAGAAAGAAAATGAAAGGAGAGAGAGAGAGAGAGAGAGAGAGAGAGAGAGAGAGAGAGAGAGAGAGAGAGAGAGAGAGAATGGTCGTGGGTTTACTCCCAAAATGACCTAAAAATAGTATTTATGTGGTCCCTAAAACCCAAGAGACAACCCTTATCTCTTTAGGAAAAAATGGATCCAAGGCATAAAGTAAAGTTGTTTGGATTATAGCGTAAAACAGCTTCACTTTGATGTGGCTTGCCATGATGCGTCCGAAATGCAGTTTTCTCTATATTAGCGTCATGCATTCTAACTTGGTGATATCCTGAGGCCAAGTCAAGTTTTGTGAAGAAGCGAGCACCATGCAATTCATCGAAAAGCTCATCAAATACAGGAGTCAGAAATTTATGTTTAATGGACATTTTTTTAAGTTCCCAAAAATCAAGCAGAAGCACCATGTCTTATCTGTCTTTTTTATTAGAAGGACTGGTGATGAAACGGGGAACTTCTAACTCGTAAAATGCCATTCATTAGCATTTATGTCCACTATCGCTCGATTTCTTCTTTCAACAAATGAGAATAACGATATGGTCACACGGAAACTGGGTTTGCTCCTTGTAAGAGTCGGATTCGATGATCACAGTCCCATTTTGGTGGAAGCCCTTCTGGTTTTGCAAATACATTATGGAACTTAAGTAGTATCGCACCAAGTCATCCTAAAGGTGCTTCCATATTGAGTGACCAAATGGGTGGCTGTGGAGTAGTGATATCAAGGTTGGAATCTCTCGGCAATGTAAATATATCTTCTTCCTCAGCAAACCACTCTTCCAATGGACTACCCTCATGTGTAATTTTATTTAAGGTAGCTACGTACGACTCCCTAGAACCACCTTCGCTGTTCCATATAACTGTTGCATGATTGGATTGGAACTCAGTGCTTCGGTTATTCCCATCCCAAACTACACGTCCCATTGCATTTAACCAACGGATTCCCAAAACAACATCAAACCCTTTAAGAGAAATGACAAAACAATCTGCTTTGAATTCATGTCCTTGGACGCAGATGGTGATTCCGTTGCAAAATCTATCAATTGGACATCCTCCTCCTTTGGGAAGTGCCACGAAATGTCCTACCCACCGTTTCATGGGAACTCCCAGTGTTTCTGCCATACTACTCTTAATGAAGTTATTCGTACTTCCAGTATCCAGTTAACTCCATCGTTTTCTGGTTCGAAGTCAGCCTTTACCTGAAAAGTAATTTCGGTTTGTTCTCCATTCATTGCATTCAATGAAATTTCAACATCGTCATTGAAGCTGTCAGCATCGTGATCTTCCTCATCCAAAACTCGTTGGATGTAAAAGAGGACAGGGTTGCAGATGTGGTCAGGTGTGTACAATTTATCACAGTTGTAGCAGAGGCCTTCTGCTCGTCGTTGAGACATCTCTCTGCGAGTTAGTTTCTTCCAAACCTTCTTCTGTGGGGGCTGTTTCAAACCTTTTTGTCGTGATGGAGATGCTTTTTTCGTCGATGGTATTCTTCGAGTTTTGGAAACCCCATTTTTCTGTTGATGGTTTTGTTGCTAGACTCGGCTGTCGTGTTTGCGGGGCTAAATATCCTCCAAATGCGCATACCCTTCTATCACTTTCAATTTTGTATTCATTATCCCAAGCATATTCTATTGCTTCAAAGATTGTTTCAGGATGGATGTATTCTACTTCCTCCCACAAACTATCAGTCAGTCCCGTGCAGAATTGTCAGCGTTGTTCTCCGGTGAGTCTTGTTTGCCGGCCCATACATTCTTCAAACTGGCTGCAATATTGATCCACTGTACCAGTATTCCTTAAGTTGCTTAATTCTCCCACCGGGTTTACTGCATTGGCCTTTTCGAAATGACTCTTACAAATTCGTTTAAGTTCTGCCCAACCAAGCCTGTGTGACTAGCCATCATAAATTGTTACTTCAATGATACGCTTATCCTGTTAACACATTGCTTGACGAACCTTGTCGTCCTTGTTGAACACTCGTTGGTCTGCAAAGTAATCATCACACTTTTGCAGCCATTCTACTGCGTCTGCCGTACCATGGTATGATGGAAATTCCATTTTTAGTGCTGACACCACACCTTTATCATAACCGTAGCCTCCTTCTTCTCTTCCTGTTAGTTTTTCATGAATTCGAAAATCTCCTTGTGCATCTCGGTAGGTGTTGCACCGATTGCTTTGACTTCCCAGTCTCTGCCTCCATTTGTTCACTGATGGCACCGCTCTCTTCCCACCGCTCGTGCAGGCCAAGGTCCTCTTGGGAAGGAAAATTTTGCTCTGATCCGGTTATTTGTGTTGTGATTCCCTTGCTTCCCCCGATCCCATTTAACACCTCTGCTTCTAATATTTAAAAAATATTATTTATTTTTGAAACAAATATTTAAAAATTTCCATGCATAGCGTGGATGAAAAATCTAGTTATTTATGTTATTTATACTAAGTGAGTATCCTTGGTACGTACAGATTTATTTTTTCGCACTATTTTAAAATTGATTATTTGAACAATTTTATAAAGAGTAATACATGTGAGATTTTCTTTTTAAGATTATTTCATTTAAGTATTTAATAATTATGTAAGGATAATATATATAATAATCTATCAAAATATATAAAATTATCTAAGCATCAACAAAAAATACTTTATATGGTCGAGTTCTAGACCCATTCTTTCTCCCTGAAATAAACATAATAAATAGAGATAATTACTAGAATGATCTCCAAAAGTTCCTATATTACTAAAGTAATCTTCAATTTTTTTAGAGTTTGGAAAGGGTGGTGAAATGACTTTTAAAATTTGAAAGTTCATTTATACTATGGTTGTGCCATTATTCACTAATTAAAAAAAAAAACCCCTAAACCTAAACTGATTTTTCATTTTAACGAAACCCTATACTTTGTTGCTGACAATGGCAGCTCTCATCCTCTCCACCGGCGATTTGTAGGGAGATTTCTTCCTCCAACCATTGCTTTGTCCTCTCCTCGACGTCTTCACTCCTTCTCCTCCTCCTCTCAAGTTCGTCTCCTCTGGTAAGTTATTCTCTCTTCCTCCTCCTCCTCCTCTCGATTTTGTCTCTTTCGGTAAATTTTTCTCTTCTCTCGAGTTCTCTCTTCCTCCTCCTCCGCCGAGTTCGTCTTCTTCTCTTTATTTTCTTTCTTTGAACCTTGATTTCGAGCAAGGAGAAGTAATGGTTCATCCCGAAGCGTGTTTTGCAGGTTCCGATGATGGCGGCGACTTGGTTGGTTTGTTAACGGTGACGACGATAAGTAGATTTGGTTTTTAAAATGGTTTTTCATTTGTTGATGGCGGCAGAAAGTAAATTTTCATCTTCTCCGATGAAGGTTTTCCAAATTCACGATGGTATATTTTTTTTATGTACAAAACGTTTGATAATAGATTTATTAGAAATGATGATAGCATTTTTTTCTTTACAAAACAATTGATGATAGATTTATTAGGATTGATGGTAGACTTTTTTTCTTTACAAAAAAATTGATGATAGATTTGTTTAATGAATCAATTTCGACCAATGGAAAAGTAATTGCTCTTCTTCTCCAATTCGGGTTTTGCAGATCAAACGATGATGATATTAATGATACATCTACAAATTTGAAGTATTAACAATAAAAAAATGCAAAAACTGATGAATTATGAGAAATAAGAGTTGGCAGCGCATGTAAAAAAATAATTACAGGTTGAAAACCCTAGAATGAAAAAGATGAAAAATTTACGATTATGCCAATAATGAAAAAAAAAATTGTTTCACGGTAGATTTATTTGAATGTGATGGTAGATTTATTGTGATATGACGATAGACTTAATGGTAATTGTATTGTGTCGTAGATAAATTAGAAAGTGATGACAGATTTATTTGTTATGTGATGGTAGATTTATTCTAAAATGACAATAGACTTATTGACGGTCATAAGCATGATGGTAGATTTTTTATTGTATTTTTGTTTATGCATATTTGATTGGAATGCATGTTATGTATAACCTTATGTTAACAAGTAAATCCAATATATGATCGTATAGCAGATTAAGAAAGACCATAAAACAGATTAATCTTGTTAGATTAATGTTGTTATATGAATTAAAAATATTTAACAAAAGATCAAATCAACTTACCAATAAAATATATAATGACCTTAGCAACAAAAGATCAAATGATCTTAACAACAAAAGACCAAGAGGACCAAACATCAAATGATTTTAACAACAAAAGTTAAACACAGTTAATCATTAAATGTTTATTTGTTAAAGAACTTGTAAACAGTCTATAACCTTTCTACAAATATGAAAACAATCACAACTGAAATATAGTTATAACCTAGTTATTCACCATGAATACATATAAGATTAACTTTCATTCTTCTTGAGTCTAATTAAGTTTAACGGTGAAATTGTTCAATAGTTACAGATTTTTCTTATCCAAATAATTATTCAGATTGTCTAAATAATTATTCTAATACAATTCAAATAATTACAAGTTTATTTTTGAAAATTCTCATTTTAATTAAATGTAAACATATTATTTAATCCTATATATATAAATAAGTCTCTCATCATGATCAAAGTTGACCATCACAACAAGTCTACCATCACTATAAATCTACCACTATAAATCTCAATAAGTCTACCAACCGTAACATATTTAGTAAAACTCCAAATATTGAATAAATCTATCGTTAAAAAAAAATAAGTCTACCAACCGTAACATATTTAGTAAAACTCCAAATATTGAATAAATCTATCGTTAAAAAAAAATAAGTCTACCAATGTCTTATTAATCTATCATATCTATGTATATATCTATCATAACATGCATATGTAAAAAAGCTTATCAACAAAGAAAATAAATATATCATATACTTTTAAATATACTGTCAAAAAATTAAATGTATCATCTCTACATATAGAAATAAGTCTATCAGCACTATGAATAAATCTATCACTCCAAATTAAATCTACCATCATATAAAAATAAATCTATCATTCAAATCAATAAGTCTGTCAATCGACCAATAAGTCTACCAATCCAAAACAAATCTATCATCATAGCAAAATAAATCTACAGTTTCTAAATATATCTACCATAGCGTAAAAATAAGTCTATCACACTAAGTCTATCATAGACTTAATAATCTATCGTAATAAGTCTACTGGCTGAAAATAAGTCTATCACCAAAGGAGTGATAGACTTATTTCATTTTCCGCATTATTTTTGCATACGTGGCAGAATTCATTAATAGCATTTTTGATATTACGCTTTTTCTCTACACATGCAAAAATGGTAAAATAGGTATGAAATATTACTTTAATTTCCAAAATTTGGCATCATTGTAGTCATTTTCCAACTTTTGAATTTTATTTTAGCAATTCTGCCTAATAAATATAGTTCAATTACAAAAAAAAAAAAAAAAAAATTCTTAAAAGGAAATAATGTATGAGACTTGATTCCACCTTTCCCCTGTATAGACATTAAATACCATAGTCGAATAAGAATTGAAATAACAACAAATGAAAATAAGCATAGATTTTGGAGAGTAAGAACTAAAATAACTACATCATAAGTTAGTATCATTCCCAGTATATCGAACAATACATGAGACCTTATAGATCTATGTGAAGCCATGCTCCCAACGAATCATCCTCCCCAGTAGAGAGAACATCCAGTCCCTAATTATCAACTTAAGATATGATTTTAGTGTAACCATTTTGTTGACAAATATACCAAAATTATTCTAAAACTTTCAGAACCCTTTAACAAAATGAGAAAGAGTTTNGGGGGGGGGGGGGGGGGAAGTGAATAGTTGAAAGAGAATGGAACAAAGGGTGAGCATATTAGGAGTACCGAAAAGAGTAAAATCATCACTTTCTAAATTATTTCTCAAAGTTAGAAACTGTTCTGATGAGTCCACCTATATCTCCAACTATGCATGGCTTACTTATATTGATACTGATAAAGCTAGATTTTAAACTTGATAAGGGTGTTGAACTAAAATGTTAAGCTATTACAATGTTTGATGAGCTCAAGAAAACATTTTGGAGTTATACTTTTTACATATACCTGGAAAATGGCTATTTTCAACACACCATCAAAAGATTGAGTCAGTGAGGACTTATTCCAAATGACCTATGCATTGTAAGTAAGAAGATTTGTGAGTGTAGCACTGTGCCATAATATCTTCAGAAAAAGAAAAAAAAACAAAGTGTTTATAAGATCATAAATGTTGGTGCCAAAACCCACATTTCCGGAATTAACGACCAAGAAATTTAGATATCGAAGAAAGTTTCCATATTTGAATATCTTCATAAATATATCGGTTTTCCCGATAAACCGATGAGAGTCGCGATTCTTCGAGTAGAATGCTGTCAGCTCGGCAGAAGAATGAGACGCTGACAAGCTCGGCATTTTGTCCAGCCAAAAATGCCGAGCTGCCTTGCATCCTTCGAGATGCCCAGCTGATCGTCCTATTTTCCGAGCGGTTTGTCCGAAAAACCGTTAAAAGTCGCAGTTCTTCGAGTAGAATGCTGTCAGCTCGGCAGAAGAAGGAGAAACTGACCAGCTCGGCATCTTTTCCATCCAAAAATGCCGAGCTGGCTTGCATCCTTCGAGATGCCCAACTGATCCTTTTTTCGAGCGGTTTGTCCGAAAAACTGAAAAAATTCGCAATTCTTCGAGCAGAAGGCTGTCAACTCGGCATTTTGTCCAGCCTAATGCCGAGCTGGCTTGCATCCTTCAAGATGTCCAGCTGACCGTCCTTCTTTCCGAGCGGTTTGTCCGAAAAACCGATAAAATTCCCGATTTCCCGAAATTAAGACCATCAGCTCATGACCAGCTCGGCATTCACTCCTCCACCATAAAATGCCGAACTGGATGGTCTTCTGCCCGTTCAGGAAGTGTCCAGCTGATCATCAAGTCCTAGTTTCTCTTGATTTTCCCCTGTAAACGCAACCAGCTAGGCATTTCGCATTGGAACACAACCAGCTCGGCAAAATCAGTGGACCAGCTTGGCATTCCATCTTGCCCAAGGAAATGCCGAGCTGTGTTATTCATGCCATCATTTCCCCGTCCAAAATGCCGAACTGACCTGTTTTGTGACCCAAAATGCCAAGCTGGATGCACAAAATCGAGAGGAGAGGGAACTGGAGACCAGCTCGGCATTTTTCCCTTCAGGAAATGCCGAGCTCGGTGATGAATGTGTCCAGGAGGAAGCCAGCTCAGCATTTTACTCCCCCAGGGAGTTATGCCGAGCCGGTCGATCATCTAGACACTTTCAGGAGCTTTTTCGGGACTTCTCGATGTTTTTGTAAACTCCATGATGTTTTTAACCGAACTTCGCGTTGTTTTCAGAAAATATCGTGATGTTTTTGTCAATCGAAAAACGTCAAAGCGTTGACTTAAGTCAAACCGGAAAGTCAAACCGAAGAAATTGCTGAACCAATGACAAATGCCGAGCTGGATGGAAAATTCCCGAAGATTCTCGAATATCCCTTGAAGTCGGTGGAAAAAGCAAAGACATAGGCTCCCACATCGGTAATTTGGCTAGTTTAGGGCTTAGAGTTGTCTAGTATAAATACAAACCAATGTACAGCCTTGAAGGCAGACTTGTATAATTCGAAATCCCTTACTTTCGGATTTGGCAATAAAAATCATTCTATATCTTTCCTTTTTCGTTAATCTTTACTTTCTTTGATCTATTTTTACTTTTGCGGAAATTCTTTAATATCTTTCGTGAGGTTTCTCTTTCCAGAACTTCTAGGACCTAATAATCGATTTACTTTCGAAAATACATTGTGCGAAACCTCGTCCCCACAATAAATCATCTATTAGACAAAGTCTAGTCAAATAAATGTGCACTGTACTAATAGAAGCAAATAATCATAGTGTAAAGATTGGACGTTAGGTCTGGATAGTCCATCACATTATTAGATTATATTAACCAAATCTTGAAGATTAATGTGAAGGGTTGAACTCATGAAGATATGGTAACTAAATGCATATAAAGGACTGAAAAATGCAGCACATACAGGAGGAAGTAGATAATGGAGATGGATGGCTGGTAGAACTTTTATTTCTATGGAAACTCTTAAGTATTGGTGATATCGCATGCAGTTGAGGAGTTGACGGCTTCAAGTGACTATATTTACAAAGATATGTTTGATGATTCTCATAATTAATTCTTATTACTGGTGAATAAATGTAGTACACTTGAATCACAAATTCTATACCTCTACAAAGCTAATTTTTTTGCAGTACCTTTGAAGTATGTGGTTCTTTCTTCTTCTTCTTCCCATTAGTTTCATGGTAAAAATTTAGATCCCGCATAGTATAGAATACGCCTGAGTTTTTCATAATAAAATGGTGCATAAACCAATAAACACATAGTATGTGATTGTAAAGCGAACGTTAGTATGTGATTGTAAAGTGAACGTCAGAATGCTTTCGTGACCAAAACATAGTAGAGGACTTATACCAAAAAAAAAAGCAGATGAATTTTTCAGTCAACCACGTTAATTTGGAAACTGATTCCAAAATGTGGTTGAGATTCTTCTTCCTCCTTTTAATGTGCTTTTTCAATTTCTAAAGATTTGATATATAAAATCTTACCAAGCAAACATCATATAGTATAACCTATTGATGTGAATCCCAAACCATCTGAAAATGAATCATGGGAATCATAGTTTGAGACATTCAGGTAAGTAACATTAAGAAGTATATCATAGACGCATTTTCATTACCACAAGATTATGATTTTGGTATATACTGCTTTGGAGAAACCATTTCCTTGGAAACTGAATCCAAGCTATTTAACATTTTTTGCGCTGTGAAGCCCAACTCACGCTGGAGAAGACATCGGATTTATTCATCGCTGCCAGCGTTGTTCACCTTCTTGCTGGGAGAGGGTGCCATGGAATAACGTATGTTCTGAAACCACAAATGCCGACATGCTTCTCTGTACAAACCAGGAAAAAAAAATTAATGGCAAGATGGTAGAAAGTGTTTAATCGTATGGGCAATCGGTATTTGGACTTCTAAAAAATGAAACCTTCATCGATCTTAGAGGCTTTACGCAGCAGATTAAAAGTACTTCTACGACATCTTTAAATTAAGGTTGGGAAACATACTGCAAACACACATCATAGAGATATACTTTCTCAATCAGATGTGTAAATTTTTTGTTTACATTTCGAAAATTTTTAATTTGGCAAACTATTGTGAAGCAAAGGAATATAATCTCATCTAAGAATTACAAAAAGATTAGGGATCTGTAATAACATTGAAAAAGGAGAAGAAGTTGAAAAATAATATATCGATTTTCCACAAATAAGATGATTCAACCATGTGAGTTCCACAAATAAGGTGACACTGATAAGATGATTCAACAAAACAATTTATCGATCCACTTTCAATATTTGTGGAACTCACACTGATAAGTTGCAAGCTCACCCATGTCAAATTTTCCAACTCTGCATATAATGGTGATCTTTTTATCGTCCAAGCACATAAATCTATATAAGTAATCTTGTTATCATGTAAGTTTACAAAACAGAATCCCACCATCTTCGCGTCATAGCTCCATGAAGCATAAACTTGACAACACACCATATCAGTGGAAGGGTGACTGTCCGCCTGTACGTGTTTCGATATTATAGATTGGAATCTCTTCTAGTTGCTCCATAACTTATGCTAATATCCAACTCTCAGCTTTGTTTACGAGAAGGTTTAGAGTTTGCAGGAGAAACCTGTACACTGTTTACGATTTATCGTTGCGAGCCTTCCAGACTAGCCAGAGAAACATGGCTAAGGTATTCTCTGTCACTGCTCCTTCTTTTACTCTACACATTAGTCCAAATTACAAAAGAGAGACAACTCAGAAAAATACCCGGAGAATATGGGATAGAGGACAGGGCCCAGCACAACATAGTTGTAGGACATTCAAAAAGTACATGATTAATAGTCTCCTCTTCTACCCCACAGCAGGGCATCCTATATCATTTCTTTACTGAAAATCCATTAATTTACTTGTCATTGTTACGCAACCCGACAATGCTTCCCAATAAAACATATGTTTGTGTTATCAAAAGCTTACATTCAAATTCTAGGAGAATGTGTGCGAATTCTATCTTTTTGTGCTCTTTCACAAAATTTGTGGAGTATTTCAATCAATCCTGTGATCATCATCATTTCTCCATTAGCCTATTAAAGGAGAGTTACATAACCAATTGAATTGACTCCATTTAAAACTACTTCAATTCATTTTCTAATCAAACAAAAAGAGTTATACAACCAATTGCTTGGTTCCACCAGTTCATTCTTATAAGATCATCCTTTCATCTTAGAGTAATTTCATTATGAAGTATCAGAAGACGAAGAAATTAACTGATCTAAAAGTAAGGTATCTGAAGCAAATTATTTATAGGGAGAAGACGAAAATATCTCTATAAACACTATTCGTCATTGGAAACATAGTATAAGGTGTAAATGTTGTGTGTGTTAGAATATTTTATAAAATTAGATTTTCTTTTCAAAACAAAACATTACAACTTTTGGCGGAGAGAAAAAAAGAGGGATATAAAAAAACGTCACCTTTTAAGCATTTTCGACTATATAAAAACCAAAAGAAACCTAACCTAATAGGGATCAAAAAGCTTAGAAGGAAGATGATAGACCTGCCATTTCAGTTCATCTATTCTGATTTGTAGAGAAATCTGAGTAAAAAAATTAACAATATGCCATGCGCGTAGAAAAATGTCAGTCCAGTTACTTTTGATATATGTATATGGAATTTTGGAAGTAATTTTGAATCTGACATAAATTCTTGTTCTCAGATGGAAGAACGCGGGGATCTACCTCCGCGTGTAGTTGCCGCCGGCAAGGATGTAAGAGTCGAAAAGGTAAATGTTTACCAAACAATTAAAATTATTCGGGTTCTACAAGATGTGCTTGAAGAGAAATAGTATGATTTTATGCGCTTTTCACCATTAGGAAAAGGTTTTGAGTTAGCATCAAAACCCGCATGGTCAGAGAGTTTTGGGTTATTTCTTCTATCTTGTCAATTACAAATAATCAAGGAGAAAGAGATGTGGGTTTTATTTGATGGATCTCTACTAAGATTCTCCTTGCGTGAGTTTAAGATAGTGACTGGTTTCATGTGATGGAAGTATCCAGCTAAAGAGAAGAAGAAAAGGAAATGTACAGCTGGGCCAAAGATTTCTTACTTCAACACATTGTTTAGATATGAAAATGGTGGAGCAAGTCCTGTACAAGCTGAAAAAGAAACTCGGGGGTGACAGAGAGAAGAGACTGAGATTAGATTTCTGGTGCTTGTAGATGGCATCCTCGTGCCAACAACTCACTACCCAAAATGCAAGATCGTTGATGAACACACTGAAATGGTGGAGGATCTTGATAGTTTCCAGGCTTATCCATGGGGGAGGTTATCATTTGATATGATGATGAACTCTATAAAGGGCATGGATTTAACCTGGATTGTAACAAGAACGTTTCTATTCAAGGATTATTTCCGGGTCTCAAAATTGTTATACTTTAGGTGATGCCTACTATAGAAGAGGGTACACTGGGTTTTGTGAAGGCGACCCAATCTCCAGAATTACTACTGGCTCCTCTGCCATCCTTCCCCCTTGTCTAACACCCCCTCCCCCTTTTGGTGGTTGCAGCTGGTTCTGGTTGGCTGGCGGGCATGATATATTCCGTGAAGTCAGGGTATAGGAGGACCTTCTACTTTGGGCATGCCAGAATGTAATGTAGTCACATGTCTTCACCTGCACTCATATTACACAATAAATATTATTAACACGACTTAAATGTTAGTAACAAAAGACAAATATAGTTATCATACTATTGATGACAAACCTGTTTAAGAAATTCTTGGAGCGTACACGGGTGTACATTCCAGAAGTAAAGTGTGTTTTGAAAGATGATTCACTGATTGGCAAGCTCTCTCCATGGATATAGATTTTCGAGCAGGTTTGGTTGGCAACACTTCAGTGTACATATCAGCCTGCCTAGCAGAACCAAGCTGCGTAAGAGAAACATTTATGTTTCCCCATCCTTGTATTTGATGGGAAATTAAATCCTGCACTATTTGACTGTGAATACTGAACAAACGCTGATGCTTTACCCCCTGTAGAGACAGGAACATGGGTTACTGCAGAAGTTTTATCTTTCCCCATATAGTGAGGATTGAACAATGTTCAGTTGCCTTCCCGCCGAATCTGCATATACTTTTTATGCTTTAGTTCACTTGTCTCGGGATAGTAAATACTTAAATGAAGTTAGTTGATGTTTCAAAATACCTGATAATAGGGTTGGCTCCGCAACTTCTGATATTAGCCGATAATGATAGCCTGTGTTATCTCCAAGCGCTTTATGCGTGATACTTTCAGAATGTCTTTTTTGCGCTCTCATTGGTATTCATTGTCCGTCAAACCTGCATATCCATTGTCCGCATAAGTACACTCCCACTCGGACTAACTACTGATTGAAGAAAGTTAGTATATCCATTTAAATACCTGCTCCCAAACTTGATCCTCTAACATCCGTTGTTATCTGGTAACGATATACAGTGTTATCAGGACGCTTTGTCTACGACGATGCCCTTTCAGAGTGACCTTCTTGTGGTCCCATCATTGTTTGTCTTTCCATTAAACCTTACTATACCGCTGTTCGTTAGATGCTAACTATAACATGGTGAAACTATTAACAATGTTACATTTTGTTCATGTTACCCGAATATATTATTGACGTCGGTCTTGTTAACCCAGTTAGGCCAGTAACTCCATGTTAATGGATGGCCTGTTCACATTTTCCGAAGACCACCAAATCAGACCCGTACTCAGAGGAAGACCTCAGGGAGATTGACTCGTATAAATAAAAACAAAGCTGTATCGTCATCATCTTCCACACCAATTGGCATAGCTTTGTTCCAATTTTGACCAAGCATCCAAAGTGGCTGTTGGTATGTCACCTCCACTTCATATTCGTCTCTCACGCGGAGTTTTAGCTTAATCTCCCAATGTAGTATCTGATAATTTTAGTTTTCAGGTATAGAGATTGAGTAATGGACCCCATCCAGATCTGGTTCGTGGTCTCACCACCCACTGCACAATCTTTACCCATGTCCCATAAATTGCGCATACAATCAACAATATTTTCAACACTGGAAAAAAAAACAAAAAAACGTTTTCATAATGTTAATGAACCCCACAAAAAATCTGTAGAATTAGGATTTAGGATTATGAAACTATTTTCCCCCAAAGCATGCAGAAGAGAAAGAGAAACGATTCGACTTTGTTATATATGAGTCTCCGTATTAATTATAATACCAGAGAATTGTATTTTCTCAATCACTTCTCCAGGTGCTGTAAATGCTTCAGAATTGTATTACTAGTTCTTTAATGGAAATTTGGTTTGTTGAGATTGAGGTTGAAATTGAAGATAACATTAATGGCAAATAAATATAGGAATAACGCAGCCACGGTTAAAAAAACATAACCATTGATGTTTTTCGAATATAATGCACCAAAATCCACTGTTGTCATAATATATCAAAGATTTAAAGACAATGATATTTAATGTTGAAAATACTATATATTTAGGTGAATAGAGGTATTTTAGTCTCGAAAGTACATAATATTTCAATTCTCAAGTTGCAACGTGAAAAACTTAAATAAATATTTAACTCCTAATCTTATATCATTTTACAATTTTATTCTCATATATATTTACCTTTCTAATTATGAATTATAATATATTATCACTTAAAAATGCAATTTTACCATATTTTGTAAAATTATGATAATATATAGCATTGTCAACGAAAAAATATAATTTTTTTTTCATTGAAAAAACTATAGAATATCAATTTGGCAAAAAAATCAGAATATTTTTAAGGAGATTGAATTATAGAATAGCATAATTGGTGGAAAATATGGAAATATCATATTTGGAGAAAAATATGGAATAAGTTTTTTGGAAAAACATTTAATTCTGTTTATGAAAAAATATATTGTCAGCCCAAAATGCAATTTTCACAATATTTTGTAAAGTTAAGATAATATATAATGTAATATTACAGACAGATTTTTTATAGTTAAAAATGTGGAATACTATTTTTGGTAAAAAAAATGCATAATAGATTTTGAAAAGAGAGTTGTGGAAGAGTATTTTTGGTGGAAAACAGAGAATTTTATTTTTAATGGAAAATATAGAATAATTTTTGGTACGAAAACACAAAACTATGTTTATGGAAATAATGCATATCCCGTTTTTTAGCGAAAAACTTAATCAGATTTTTATTAAAAAAGTGAAATGATGTTTTTTTTTTGTGTGGAAAAGACAAAAATAAAAAAAGCAGAACAAAATATGAAATAGAGTTTTTGGCAGTAAAGGAAAATCCCCATCTGCCCGGTACCGGTTCTGGTTTATACAAGGCTGGAAGCTAGATAGAAAATAGGCTGCTTAATGGGCTGTTTTCCAATAAAAGAAAAAACAATGTCCTTTTAGTTTAAAAATTTCCACTACCATAAAATTTGAATTAGTGACAAGTAACTCATCCAATAATATTTAAACCACTATACTATAGTCATTTTTAATAAAATGGGGCCGAAAATTACTAATAATATTAAGGGCTGGAAGCCCATGCTTCCTCGGCTTCCCCTCAACCCCGGCACTGCATCTGCCGACCAAAAATATGCAATCTCGATGGTCATAGAATCCAAACAATTGAAAAGAGTTGACATTTGTATCGAAGTTTGCGACTATGTCAATGAGATTTCATTAAAATTTTGAAATTCTTTTGCTGTAAATTTTGAAATTCAAAAAGACCCACAATAATATTCAGCCGTTTCCTTTCAAATCTATTAGTAATTAATCTGCGTTTGCGCAGAATGAAGTATTATTTTCTATTTTTATAATTTGATTTGAAAAAATTTGATTTGATTTATTTTTTTATCATAATTAAATTTTATTACATAGGATGATAATATAATTTTAGTGGATTATTATTTTATTTATTAATGTCGACAAGTTAATTTGATGAATTGTGTTTTAGATCATCTTGTGTAAGAATGGGTATTTGAATATTCAATTTGGTTCACTTAAAGTTATTTTTTCTTCTGCGAAGAAGAAAGTTATTTTATATTTTGTTATTATAATTGTAAATTAAATTCTATTACAAATTATTTTATGATTCTATATAATTTTTTTTCTTAGTTGTATTTTTTATTTTTTTCAAATTTTATTTTTTAATATTACAAAGATTTTATTTTAAAAAAAATGATAATTAATAATAATTTGTTAAGCTGGTAAAAGAAAGTTTAATTCTTTTTTTTTTTGACAAGAAAGTTTAATTCTTTTATTAAGGTTTTGGATTTTAAACAATTTATATATATAATATATTTATATATAATAACATATTTAGGAGTAATATATTTTTCATGGAACTTTTGTAACTAATATCTTGGTTTGTGTTATTTTTATATTTCAGTATTTTAGTAATTAAGATAATTAAGAAAAATAATTCGGAATTATTAATAACAAATCAATATAACTGGAACCAAACATCTCTAGATTGTAAATAATAAGTTTTTCTAAAGCATTTTTTGAAATAGTTTTCTTAAATAATATTCTAGAGATGTTTAGGTTTTACTCTTTTGGGTAAATGTTTAAATGTAGAGTTAGAAATTTAAATTTTGACAATTCTGTTAAGTTTTACAATTAAATAATTTGCCAAAATTTATATTATTAAAACAGAAGTACAAATTAGAAATTAACCTTTAGTTATATATTATATTACATGAAATGAAATGCCACTACAATTACCAAATATTTTAAACTTTCATTAGTGGTAAAATTGTGAATTCAGTGATTCTCTACAATATCTTTAAATATCTTTCTAATTTAAAAGTAAAGATATTTTTCCTTTTTTAATTACAAGATAATCTAAAATAAATATTTTCATTTTTTTCTTCTTTTTCAAAACTAAAGATTCATTAATAATTAAGAAATATTAAAATAAGTTATTAAATTACAATTTAATCTATAAAACAAAAATCCTGTAATATAAATATATATATATTTCATCAGCACAATTAAATAGTTAAATTAAATGGTAATGTAAATAAAATAATATACAACAAATTACTATTAATTTAGAACTAGATACAAATAATTTTAATTTCATAAAATTTAATTGTATAAATTATTCAATATTTGTGTTATTTGATAATATAATGGATGGGTTGTGATTAATATTTTTTTTTTTTTACAAAAAATGTCTATTGCAAGGTTAATTATCAAGCATGTAAAATATACATATAACTGTGAAACGAGTTAAAAGAATGAAAATTAACTAAAATTATTGTTTGTTAACAGGTTAAAATATAATAAATATTATGATATATTTATTTTAAAAATAAAACATTTAAAAAATGTATAAATGGATTATGTAAAATAAATAATTAAAAAAAAATAAATTAATAAAATTAAAAGTTAAAATATAAATACAAAATATTTACATTACTGTGAAAAATGGAAAAAACTAATCTTTATATACAATGATACTTCTTTTAATTTCATTAAAATTTAGACAAAAGAAAATTTATGATTTTGAGAAAAAAAAATTTTCGGGCATCTGAAGTCCGGGTCAAAATCTAGTTTTATATTAAATTTAATTATTACATAAATTTTCTTAACTAGATTAGGTATAGAATTTACCTGATTTTGGGAGGAAGTAAATTATTTGATAAATATTATTCTAAATTTTTTTAAAACTATAATTTTATATAAAAATTCATAAATGATATATATTTTCATAGTAAGCATTATCTATTTTACTTTAAAAATTTTAAATTGTAACTGTAATACATATACGTGAATAATAATCATTATAAATCATAAATATAAACTATTATAAGATTTTGAATATATTTGTAATTTAATTATGAGATTATATATATAGATTTAAATATATTCATCTACGAAACTAATTAAGTATTTAAAAAGATAAATAAAACTCTCGTGATTTGTCTCAAATCTTGTATGGAATCAAATTATATCAAATACATGATTGTATGCTAACTTTAAGATAATTTATCTAAAAATATATTTATCTTGGCAAATAACACATTTTTCTCCTCTTCTTGATTATTTCTACTATAATGTATACCATTTTGAGAAAATCAATTGCATCTTAAATATTATGTTTTGGTATGATATTCTATGAATTAAAAGAATTTTAAATTGCTTGTTGTTTCCAAATATCAAGATAAAAAATTTTCATAACCATATAATATCAATGGCTATATTATATAGGCTTTGAAGATGAAGTAATCAATGTCGAAAATTACAAACATAGACACATTTGCATTGATTCATTTATATATTTATCTTCTTATTATATAATTTCTCTTAGTTGTATAAGTCGTTTTCCTAATTATTAACAACTTTGCGGCATATTGCCAAAGTCCAATTTTCAATATCATCCACAAAAGAAAAAACTGGAATAGTAGTGGAACAGAAGTTGGACAGGACCATTCATTCAATACAAGAGACCTAAATCATAGTGTAATTCATAAAATGTCGTTAATCGAATTTCGTTATCTTCACACTATTTCTGAATTTTCTTAGATGTGAGTTTTGAAAAACAAGGAATTAAGAGTTCAAGCTCTACTTTTTTTTGGTAGAATTTTTAAATTGGACTGTTTTGATAATCTACTATATATTAAAAGAGAAGCAATTAGAGGTTAATTTGCTGATGTGT
>OVBI01001218.1:0-39373 GCA_900406495.1 Sisymbrium altissimum | reverse complement strand
ATATAGATGACTCAACCCAATTGATTGTGCAAGTTAAAACTGATAATTTTTTGATATATATTATGTATGCATATATATATCTATATATTATATATATATAGTCGAGTATGTTAGACGTTAGAGAGTTGCAGGGGTACCGGCAGGAGTTTGGTATCAGTGCAGGCAGGAGTTCTGTACTAGCGAATACAGGCAGGGGTTCTGTATTTGCGATTTGCGACGATTGTGTGAGAGGCGGTACCGACAGTTCAGTCGATCTGTTGTCCGGTACTTTCAGAGATCGATAAAGCGTCTCCGGGCGGTGCCGTTGGACACTATTCCATGCAGACCTCTAGGAGAGAGGGTGCCGTCGGTCACTTAAACCGTCAGTAGGGCCTTGGTTGTTGGTTGGGTACTTTAGGTGCCGTGGTTGTTCATATTTAGTCATTGTTCCGGGTTTGGAGTGCTATGACAGAAACTGTGCTTTCTTTGTGTTATAGCATCCCATACCTCACTGAGTGACTCCCCGTTACTCACCCTTTCTTTTATCCTTTCAGGTGAGATTGACGAGTAGATGGACGTTCGATGGATCGGGTGCTTGAGATATTTTTTATAATGTTTTTCGTATTTTATTTTAAACATTTATTTTATTTCGGTTATAGATGTAATGGAGTTATTGGTTAAATAAGTAATAAATAGAAAATTTATTAAATTGGAGAGACTTGTGGAGTAAGTTAGGGTTCGTGACATACCGTTCTCAATTAAGCTTAATGAATGAGCTAAAATTGAGTTATCGAACAAACCAAAAAAAATAGACAGGAGAAACTAATAATGAATTATATACTGACAAGTCATGTAGTCTCGATTTCTTTCACTCTTGAGGGTCAAAACGAAAACAGGTTTTTCAGTAGTGCTTCTCGAAGCGAGAGATAACTCAGATTATCTGGAGAACGTCCAAATATGCCAAATCAGGAAGATCATCTCTATCAATCGGAACATCTTCCTTTGTCGAGGCCTTGCATAGATGATGTCGTCCAGCGAGCTTCGTCTCTTCGTTCCTTCATCTTCTTCCTTTCAAAAAGAAATATCTAAAATGAAAAGACAGAAACAAATCCGAAACAATTCGAGAGTGAGAGAGAGAGAGAGTATGAATTTCATACGGCGGAGAAGATATTGAAAGATTGCTCCAATTTCTCTGTTGGTGATGAACGGATGGTAGTTCTTCACTGGGAATAGATCAAGAGGAAACGCACTCGGATTATTAAAGAAGTGTATTCACCATGCGAGATCAGTGGTTGCATGGCCAGTGATTTCGAGATCAAATATGAAATGAAACTAGATCAAACGATGATCATCAAGACACTACTTTCCCTTTACATTTTTTCCCGTTTTGACTTTATTGTACTTTTTTTAAATTGATTTTACTGTACTTTAGACATATTTTATCTTGAAAGAAAAAAAAAAAAAAGAGACAAGTTTTAAACCAAGAAAGACACATACTTCCTTTTTTTTTTTTTTTCAAACTTACCAAATAATTTTTTTTCTTTTTTACAATAAAAATTATGTTATCTATTTTTTTAAAAGATTAATTTACAGGAGTATACTATGATAACAGTTAATATACTAATCATCTATATAACAAATAATTATCATTATTATGATTCTCCAATATTATAAAAACTTTACCCCGCACGTAGAGTGGGTAAAATCCTAGTATGGATGTATTGCATATGATTGACCTCCGGATACTTTTTGGTATCTTTTCTATTTATTATTGTTTTCTTTATTCATTTTAATTATTTATTATGCATATTGTAAATTACAATTATATAATTATAGTTTTGTCATATATATTTACAATTTTTTCAGGTTTGATGTGGATTACAAAGTAGGACGCAGCATTACGGATTGCATCAAATGTTATTTCGTCGAGGCGACTCCAAATTAAACTAAGACTCACACTACATTCGCGGACATGGTTTAAAAATTTTGCGGTAATTATTTCTTCATTATTTTATTTAACTTATTTAATAAATTAATATGAAATAATTTAATAATTTAATATGAAATAATGTCTTTTCAGCAACGATGGAACTGGGACATTTCCATCAACGACATGGTCAAGTTTCTATTTAGCAAAAAGGCGATGAAGCGTCTATCTAATACTGTCTGCAATTGGAAGACTGAATGGGAAGTGAAAGGAGATTCCGGCAAACCAGTCTATATGACGAACGAGGTTTGGAATGGGCTGAAAGCTTTTTAGTTGGATCCCTATTCAGTGAAAACATCTGCTCAATGCTCCGGTTCTCAGAATACTCTAGGTCCACACGGATTTCCTCTCGCTATGCCTCACACTGCTGGACAGATTCCGTTTGGCGGGGTTGCTGTACAAATCGTAAGTTACTGTTTTAATATAAATAATTAATTAATTTTTAATTATTTTGATATTTAACTAAGTTTTACAATTTTTAGGCTGAAGAATTAGGACATGTTTCCACAATTGCTCGAGCGGACTCACAGAAAAAGTCCGAAGTTTTTGTCGATGGTAGATCCAAAAATTTATACAGTGACGTCACAGCTGCGATTGAAGAGCGTTAGACTCAGCTTTCTCAAGAAATCTCCGATGGTATTCATGTGGTGTTGACTACTTCTGAAGTCGACACAATTTACAAATAGGTAAATAATATATATTATTAATTATAAGTATTTGTTTATATTATTAAATTATTAATTTTATTTTGTTTTAAAATTTTTAATTTATTACTAATTTCTTTTACATTATTCAATAGGTTGCTCCAAAGAAGAAAAGACGGATTATAAAAGTGGGATCCGCCCAACATATCCTGAAAGTCACTTCTTATTGGGTTGGTGAGAATTCTCTCCGTACTCAGTTAACGGCCGCACATAACGAGTTTGCCACGTTCAAGGAAACGACGAACGAAAAGTTTGCAACAATGGAAACTATGCTTGGTATCTTGGCAGCGGGTAGTCCACATGCGATAGAGGCATTACAACAGAGACGGAACCTCGGCATGCGGTCTTCGCCCGAGGATGTCGGACCTTCGACCCACAAGGATGTCGATTTAAACCAAAGAGTGGCGGAGGAAGAAGAAAACCGTAGTGCGGATCTATTCAATGAACTAATCCGATAAACTTTTTTTTCTTTTCTAATTAATATTTTGTAAAAACTTTTAAAATATTTTAAATATAATTTTTTTTTTCTTTTTCGAATTGTTATTAATTTTATTAATAAATATAAAAATTTATAATTATATTTATAATTATTATAAAATTATAATTTTATAATAATATAATTAAAAAATGTCTCTAATTCGTTGTAAAATAGGTTCATTCTTAGTTCGTGGTAAGTATGTTCGTCCCTAATTAATCGTAAATCAATTCATCCCTAATTTGTTATAAAATATATTTTTCCTTATTCGTCATAAAATAATTTGTCTCTAACTTGTTGTAAAATAATTCGTCCTTAATTATTTGTAAAATTAAGAATGCTTTTACGTCGATTTCTTTTCCGACGAAAGCACAACGTTTCTCTCTCCTCCCTAACGTACAACTACTTTACGATGAAATAATTTACATCCTTTTTACAAGGAACCCTTTTCCTTGTAAAGTTTACGATGAATTTACATTGAATAATACTTTACGACGATCAATTTATAACAATTATGCTTTTGTCCCTAAGTTTTTGTAAACAAGGTTTACAACTATTTAGGGACAAATATAGCCGTCGTAATAACCCTGTTTTCTTGTAGTGTAGAAACTCCGGAGGTCAAACTTGGAAACATGCAGATCTACCTCATTAAAAACCTAAGTATGGAAAACCACATAGGACAAAAACATACTTACGAAAAAAGAGTATAGACTCCCTGGCCTAGGGACTTATGGCTGTGAGAGATCTATGAGTTCAAGTTGAGAATTGATGAACTCACAAACCTTAGTTCTAGCTGCCTTGGTGAAGATGTCAGCCAACTGATCTTCACTTCTTGTGTAACAAGACAAGATCACTTCTTGCTCCACCATCTGTCTCACTTTGTGCCAGCCTAGTTCAATGTGTTTGGTTTTTTCGTGGAACACTGACTTGGATGCAATGTGGATAGCTGCTTGGTTGTCATAATGCAAGGTGATTGGGTCTGGTGATTCAATTCCCAAATCCTTAAGAAGTGCCTTGATCCAAATAACCTCATTGGTGAGCTTCCTCATGGCTCTATACTCGGCTTCAATGCTTGAGCAAGAAACAACCTTTTGCTTCTTGCTCTTCCACGTGACTAGATTGCCTCCAATGAAAGTGCAGTAGCCGGTTATAGACCTCATGTCCTCTTTATCTCTAGCCCAATCAGCATCACAGTACCCCACTATCTCTGAGCTTCTATTGCAACCCATCCAAATACCTTGACCCAGAGCACCATTTAGATACGTGATGGTATTCTTTCCACCATGTTCCAATGGTGAACTTTGGGAGTTTGCATGTGTTGGCTCACCGGATTCACAGTAAATAAAATAACAGGTCTGGTAATGGTTAAGTAGATAAGCTTACCAATCATCCTTCTATATTGCTTGAAGTCTTCATACAGCTTGTCGTCAATCTCCCCCTCTCTTATGACTTTGTAGCTTTCTTCAAGGGGTGTCTTGACTGACTTAGCTCCAAGCTTTCCTGTTTCAGACAACAAATCAAGTGTGAACTTCCTTTGAGATAAGAAGAATCCCCTTTAGAGCAACACACTTATATCCCTAAGAAGTACTTTAGCTCACCAAGATCTTTAATATCAAAAGCAGATTTAAGATATTCTTTAGTGGCTTGGATACCTACTTTGTCACTCCCTGAGATGATAATATCATCTACATAAACAAGGGTGAAGAGAGTATGGTCTGTCTCGGACTTTCTAAATCCTCTATCTCTGAGAGTCATGCTCAGTTTATGATACCAAACTCTAGGTGATTGCTTTAAGCCATAGATAATTTTTCTGAGCCTAAGAACCTTTCCTAGCGTAATTGTATCTTCAAGACCATGTGGAGGAGTCATGTAGACTTCATCTTCTCGCTCACCTTGAAGGAATGTATTTTTGACATCCTTCTGCCAAAGATCCCTTTCAAGGTTAGTTGCTAAAGAGAGAATGACCCTTACCGTGTGGAATTTGGCTACTGGTGCAAATGTATCCAAGTAATCGTCTCCATAGGTCTGAGTGAATCCTCTTGCTACCAGCCTTTCCTTGTATTTCTCAGTCTCCCGATCACTTTTGTACTTAATAATGAATACCCACTTGGAGCTTACAGTCTATTTACCTTTGGGAAGGTCTGCCTCATCCCAAATGTGGTTGCGTTCCATAGCCCCAGTTTCATCACCTACTCTATCTCTCCATACTTTATGCTCTTTGGCTTCTTCATAGGTTTTATGAACCTATCCCTAATCCAGTTTGGCAACAAAAACTTGATGTTCTAAGGGAAAGTGAGTAAGAGAGCAAACTGCTTGGATAGGATGAGCTACAGCTTATGCATTATAGTAGACTCTGGGGTTTCTGATCCTTGTACTCCTTCTCAAATGTTGGATAGTTTGGACTTGTTGCTCTTGCTCCTCTTCTTCTTGAACATCTTGAGACACTCCATCTTGTTCATGAGCCGCAGAACCTTCTTTTTCCAAATCAAAATCATCATGTTGCACATGTGNTGGCCCCCCCCCCCCCCAGCTATGATCAAGGTGGATGTCTTCACCAGTTACTAGAGGTTCCATAGTTGTATTTGGCCCCCTTGTTTTTTCCTTCTCATTAGGTTCCTTGGGCGGACTTATACCGAGAGTCTTCAATATGATTCTAAAGTTTGTTGCTCGATCTAATGGTGGATGAGGTAGATCCTTCAGATTATCTCAACTCCTTTCATCATAATAACCCTTGGCCTCCACAAACTTGACATCTCTAGACACCATAACCCGTCTAGTTTCTGGTATATAACATTTGTATCCCTTCTGAGTTGTCGAGTAGCCAATGAACATGGCTTTTATGCTCTTTGCCTCAATCTTGTTTCTTTGTTCTCCTGGGATCAAAACAAAATAAGCACACCCAAACACACGTAAGTGACTAATAGATGGCTTAGTTTTGTTCAATAAATAGAATGGAGAAACATCATTAAGGACTTTTGTTGGAATCCGGTTGATCAGATATCAATCAGAAACGACGGCATATCCCCAAAATCTCTTTGGAACATTGGTATAAAACATCATGGAGACCTCCATCAAGTGCCTATTCTTCTTTTCAGCCACTTCATTTTGTTGTGCTGTGTGAGGGCAGCTGGTTTGGTGGATGATTCCATGTTTGACTAAGTGTTGTTGGAAGACATTTCTCATATACTCTCCATTATCAGATATAAAGATCTTAATCTTGGCATTGAATTGGTTAGTAATATAATTCACTAAGTTACTAAAAAGTTTAGATTGAACCAACGTGAGTCAAGTATAATTTGATTTTCCATCAATTAATGTAACAAAGTACTTGTGATTTACTCTAGATTCACAAGGGGCTGTCCAACCATCAGAATGACTAAGATCAAAACAATTCTCACAAATGGTCATATATTTCGGAAAGACAAATTTCCAATATTTTCCAAGGATACATGTTTCACATTCATCATTCTTAAAAGAAACATTAGGCAACATCAGACCTAATGCACGAGAATGAGGATGTCCTAATATAACATACCAAATTGCATCATTAGCTACAGTAGAGACAGAGCTAAAGGCACAAGATAGTTTAAAGATAGGTTTTGTGTTTTTCAGCAAATATAGGCCATCCGTGGTGACACATTTCCCAAGCAACATATTTGTCTCAATATCCTGAAAATTCACATCATTAATCAATTCCTTGTACTACTCTAAAGCATCAATGAACCTTATCTTTGTAGTAAAAGGGTCTAATCCAATCTTAGGGGTCTAAACACACCAATAACGCAAGAAATAACTCAATTCAAGTGCAATCAATGATAATGGTAATGGTTAACTTCTAACAACCTAGTGAAAAACAAATCAAGAGAAACAATAAAGAGAAATACCAAAAACAGAACAAGATAGCAAAAATAGAGGAAATTAACTAATTAAAGAAGTATTAAGCTCATGGATCAAGGTCAATGACATCTAGGTGATTAATTGGCAACTAGGATGCTAAATACAATTAAGAACTTTCCTAAGCAGTAAGGAAAATGGTAATTCAAAACACTCTCATGCAATGAACCTATGCAAACCAAGATCAATCATCAACTCTCATTGGACTAAATCAAGGTAAACATGCATTAAATCAACCCTAATCATGCAAACTAAACACCCTCGCATCAACTCTCATTGGCTAGCATACCAATCACTCAATTGATTTGGTCCAGACATTTCATCAAACACCTTAAGTGCAAGAAAAATCCTAAGCTCAAGAACAGAGATTTTGGCTCTAATCTAGCATTAAGAACAATCAATAGAGAAGGAATCAAACAAATAAACACCAGAAAACCCTAATCACCTCATTATCATGTGTTAATCACTCTTAGTCTAACTAATCCATGAGCTTAATAAGGAAACTACTCACTAATCTTCATGAAAGCATACAAACCCATGATGGTTAGATGCATAATCATGAGATTAACAAGAATAAACAAAAAGAAATGAAAGATTAACAAAATCAAAAGAGGAAATTGCCTTAAGATTAAAAGAAGAACACAGGGGTTTTTAGGTTTGTATAAAGGAAAAAGATTCCTCTAAAATTTAGGTCTAAACACTTAAATAGGAGTCTAAAAAGCTGGGTCGACCCAAACATAATGGGTAAAACCCGAAATAAAAAGGTAAATGGAGATTCGGCAGCGACTTGTCCGGCACAAGTCGTTGGGAACAAGCTGCTGGGAACAAGACGCCAGGAAGGGAGAACAAGTTGATGGGAACAAGCCGCTGGGAACAAGTGGCCGGGAAGGGAGAACAAGTTTCTTGGAGCATAGAACATGCCGCTGGGAGCATAGAACATGCGCTGCAATGCTCGTTTGGAATCCTGCGGCTTGTTCCTTCCGCATAAGTCGCTGGAAGAAGACGCTGGTGGGTTTTTCAATGCTGCACGAGACGCTGGGAAGAGAGCACATCCCGCTGGAACGTTCGCAGGAGATCCTGCAGGTTGTTCCTTCCGCGTAAGCCGCTGGGAATAAGACGATGGAAGAGCTGCTCCACTTGCTTCATCACCTTTTGCCCTCTTTGGTGCTTAAAAACACTATAATACCTCCAAAACCCTAGGATAGCCTCTCCAAAACCTGACAAAGACTAAATTACACAAATGCAAACCTAAAGATGTCTAAATGCAACTAAAATGGCCAAAAAGGATAAAGAAGACATGTTTAAAAACCAATAAAAACCAAGTATATCAACTCTCCCAAACTTATCATTTACTTACCCTCAAGCAATGCTAAGTTAAGAATGAGAGAGAGGTTTGAAGGTGGGGGCTCAGAACCACAAATTTACACATGGGATTCAACCTAAAGTCCTTGAAAGTAGTTGAAAGTTGTAAGAATTAACAACTTAGCCTTTGTACTTCTCCAAAGTCTTCAAAGGTTAACATATAGTCCACTAAACAAATTGGAACTCAAACAATCAAAATAATACAACCTCTTACATTCATTAAGATGTTTCAAGTGTATTCTTGCAAAGAGAGTATTAATCATTCTCATTTGGTTAAGGGATGAAGGCTTTTAAAGGTGGCTTCAAGGTTTTCTTTTATTTTGGTGGTGGCTAACTCTCAAAATAAGGAGCATTTGACATTGCACAAAATTTATCTAAGAAAAGGAACAATTCATTGTTGGGGTCAAACCCCACATTTCCGGAATTAACGATTAAAATATTTGAATATCGAAAAAGAGTTTCCATATTTAGATATGAGTTCGGAGAGAGTTCATTTTGAACTATTTCGTCGATAACTTTACGAAAAAAAGTATGAAATACTGTCTTTCAAGAGTTTTTCCGATAAGCTAATGAAGTCGCGATTCATCGAATAAAGAAACTTCGGCTAGACGAGCCAAGGACAGACAGCTCGGTATCAAGACCTGCCCATGATACCGAGCTGGCTGCATCTCTTCATCATGTGTGGCTAATCCTTTTGTCCATTGAACGATTTTTCCAGAAAACCGATAAAGTCGCGATTCATCGAACAAAGGACTATCGGCTGGATGAAACAAGGACAGCCAGCTTGGTATAAAGACCTGCCAGTGATACCGAGCTGGCTGCATATTATCAGCATGTTTGGCCGATCCTTTCATCCTTTGAACGATTCATCCGATAAACCGACGAAAGTTACGATTTTTCGAGTAAAAGGCAACCAACCAAGCGTGCAGGACAGCCAGATCGGTATTTTGAGCAGCCAATGATACCGAGCTGACTGACATACCGAGCTGGTTGCATGTCTTGCCTAACATGTACCACAGAACGTCAATCTGGACAGGATAGAGCAGTCAGCTCGGTACCAGGACACCGAGCTGGCAGTCATTATGCATTCAGCTCGGAATCATCCTCCCTATTTGATACCGAGCTGGTCAGCATGATACAGTCAGCTCGGTTTATCCTTCCCCTCCTGAAAACCAAGCTGGCTGACACGTTCTGAGAGTTCCGAGCTGAAAAGGACATACGTTCAATGATCGAGGTGTATCTTCGAAACCACAATGCTTCTGCATATGAAACCACTTGGAAAATGTTTGAAACTCAATTATGAAGCTCCTAGAAGAAGAATCAGATCAAACGGTGTTCATACGAGAACGTTATGCATCCACAAGTTAGGCGTTGCAGCCAGCTCGGTAACGGACAGCACGGAGCAGCCAGCTCGGTTTTTCCCTCAATCAGGATACCAAGCTGGTCGACATATTGCAGTCAGCTCGGTCACAACCTCTCTCCTGGATACCGAGCTGGCCGACACCCTTCAGCATACCGAGATGGACGCATCCCACGAGTTATCGGAAGATTTCCTCCCATCCTGGATACCGAGCTGCCCAACACCGTGGGTTTGGAAGCAGCCAGCTCGGTTCTTTCTGTCACCAAGGAAGACCGATCTGGCTGACACCTTTCATTCCGTATCATTTTGCGTCGTTCTTCATGTTCATGGTCTTTCCGTAAACATACCGATGTTTTCGTAAGTTTCTCGAAACATCGCGATGTTTCGTCTATTAAAGACAATAAAAATGTTGACTGAAAACAACCTAGAGAAAACCACTGAACCAAAAGACGAAGGATAGAATTGGGCCGAGCTGGAAGGATGGACCGACAAGGGCTGAAACCGACTTATGGAAGGTTTTAGAAGTTTCCTTGAAGATTAATGGAAAAGTCGTCAGAAAAAGGAAAAGACTTTTGTCCCACATCGAAACTTAGGGTGTTTAGGACTTAGGATGTCTTAGTACAAATAAGGATCGATCTCTACATCTTGTAACGATTCAGACATTCGAACATTCAATACATTCGCAATACACAATTTAGCAATAAAAGTTCGTTCTCTTTTTGACCTAGTTTCCTTTTTTGATCTCTCTCTTTACTTTTCGTTTTCTCTCGCAAGATTCTCGGATCCTCATATCAACTTTCCGAAAATACATTGAAGTGAATTCCGGTTCTCACAATTTGGTGCTACAAGGTGGGGTACAAGAAATCTTTACTCTCGAAAGCGAAAACCCTAGATCGAAACTTTGAAACTATGGCTGGAGACGAACGCCCATCATCCACTCAACATCCAGATGGAGATGGAACAGATGCAGCTACTATAGCTCAGCTTCGATCCTCTGTGCTAGCTCTTGAGAAGAAAAATCCGGAACACGAAAAGCTTTTGAAACCCTGACTCAACAGATCGAAGATCTCCGAAAGGAAAAGGAATCTAGAGCTTCTTGTTTTAGAAAGCGTCTCGATTTCACTACTCCAATATGATCAGAGGCTTTGAGGCGTGATCCACGAGGAAGTTCTTTCCGAACGCTATCTTCTCATAGGATCAACCCTATTACTGCAACTCTGTTGCATCGCCCCTCGGACACATCAACCACCAACAATGAAACACGTGCTGAGGGAAACCCTAATTCTGAAGGTCAAAACAATAGTACTAAACCTGAGGATGTGGTAGATCTTTCAGACCATGAAGACGATATAACTGACGAAGAACTCACTATCTTGCGAGAACAAGAAGAGGCTCTTCGAGCACATGACGATGATTTCCAGCGGATAGTCGGAGAAGGCGAACTAGAAGAGTAACACAGACAGCTGGTCCAAACTGCCGATGAGATGAAAAAGGTTAAATCCTAAGTCCATCGAGCAACTAGTGATGCCCCAAAAATCGAACGTGTTCTCGAAGAGGCTTAGAGATCTTCTTTCACGGACCAAATCACCCAAACTAGGCTTTCGGATCCCGGAAAGATGAATATCTGACCCTACAATGGAACAACTGACCCCAAGGCTCACTTAACTTCCTTTAGGATAGCCATGGGGCGTGCAAGGTTCAAGAAGGAAGAAGAGGACACAGGTTACTGCCTCCTGTTTATTGAGAACCTCAAGGACGTTACTCTCAAGTGGTTCTCAAAGCTCGAAAAGAACTCCATCGACAACTTCTCAAAGTTGTCTAAGGCGTTCCTTAAGCAGTAGTCTATGTACATTAACCAAGCGACCTTCGACGCTGATCTCTGGGCGATATCCCAAGGCCAGAACGAAACCTTGAAAATTTTCATGGATCGATTTAAAGCTGTAGTCTCAAAGATCGACAGAGTAAGTGATTGAGCTGCACTGGAGGCACTCAAAAGGTCTTTGTGGTATGAGTCTCGTTTCAGAGAGGAGATGACACTCAATCCCCCACCGACAATCCAGGATGCTCTTCATCGAGCTTCAGGATTCATCAAGCTCGAAAAAGATATTCCAGCGAACAAACGTAAACATCGAGCAAAGCCGTCTAGCAAGAACACGCCACCAGCTCCTAGCGTCTCAACAGGCAAAAACGAGAGCTCGTACGTAAAAATTGAATCGAAAGGCAGAGCTCACAATTACCAAGTGGCACCAGGATCGTCCCAAGATGGACCATGCAAACCACAATGGGGTGCTGGATGGGGAAAGAACCCAAACGCCAGGACTCGCAACAGCTCCACCTCTGACGAGAAAGCCTACTGTGATCATCACAAAACGTACGGCCATTCAACTCTGAATTGCCGAACCCTATNAAAGCTCCTAGCTGGGGAGCTCGGGGATATAGCAAAACTTCTTGTGATGGAAACACACGAGGAATCTGATCAGCAAGAGGAAACCGCAGATGAGCAACCCGATCAGGCTTCAGAAGGACCTCCTCCGGAAACTCCAAAGCGTGGAAGGAGAAACGAGGAACCTGCTGGGGCAAACAACCGTAGAAAGGTTTACATGATCATGGGTGGATCTCAGTATTTTCCAGACACCGTTTCTGCCCTCAAGGACTATCAAAGACAGGCAAAAAATTCCAAAAATTGGCCACAACCTGCTTCCCGCAACGACTTCCAAATCACATTCGAAAAGGAGTACGCAACCGAAATCCAGCATCCTCATAACGATCCACTCGTGGTTCAGCTGGCGAGAAGTGACATCAACGTCGCTAGAGTCCTAATCGACACTGGGAGTTCAGTTGATGTCATCTTCCAAGACACTCTCCGAAGAATGGATGTCGATTCCTCTGAAATCGAGCCTACACCAAAACCATTGACAGGTTTCACAGGTGAAACTACCATGACCTTAGGGAACATCCAACCCCCCGTCCAGGCAGGAGGAGTAACTAAGGTCGTAAACTTTGTGGTAGCTGACCATCCAGTTATCTATAATGTCATCATGGGGATACCTTGGATAAACCCCATGCGAGCCATCCCCTCCACATACCACCTATGCCTGAAATTCCTAACTAAATCAGGCTTAAAAACCGTTTGAAGAAGTCAAAAGGAATCTTGAGTTTGTTTCTTAGCTGAACACAAATTCCGAAAACTTCAAATCTCTGATGAAACTCCCACCAAACAGAAGAAAACGAAGCTGACGAAACAGGCTTCTATCCTAGGAACTCCAAAGGAAGTCTCCGAAAAAGGGACTCAACAACAAGCTCTCGCAACTGAACCACAAATTCAGGAAGCCAGAACTTCCGTAACAGACCTTAAGGCATCAAAGGATGCACCCAAGCAATCCCAAGCTCAGGATATGGAGACTGAGTCTTCATCCCATCTCCAAAAAACAAAAAACCAGTATGTTTGAAAAAAACCAGTATGTCTGGACAATCGAAAGACTATTTGTCTCAATATCCTGAAACTGCCATCATTAATCAATTCCTTGTACTACTCTAAGACATCAATGAACCTTGTCTTTGTAGGAAAAGGGTCTAATCCAATCTTAGGGGTCTAAACACACCAATGATGTAAGAAATATCTTAATTCAAGTGCAAACAATGATAATGGTAATGGTTAACTTCTAGCAACCCTAGTAAAAAACAAATCAAGAGAAACAAACAAGAGAAATACCAAAAACAGAACAAGATAGCAAAAATAGAGAAAAATTACTAATTAAAGAAGTATTAAGCTCATGGATCAAGGTCAATGACATCTAAGGTAATTAATTGACAATTAGGAAATACTAAATACAATTAAGAACTTTCCTAAGCAGTAGGGAAAATGATAATTCAAGACATTCTCATGCAATGAACCTATGTAAACCAAGATCAATCATCAACTCTCATTGAAATAAATCAATGTAAACATGCATTAAATCAAGCCTAATCATGCAAACTAAACACCCTCGTATCAACTCTCATTGGCTAGCATGCAAAGCACTCAGTTGATTTGGTTCAGACATTTCATCAAACACCTTCAGTGCAAGAAAAATCTCAAGAATAGAGATTTAGGCTCTAATCTAGCATTAAGAACAATCAATAGAGAAGGAATCAAACAAATAAACACCAGCAACCCCTAATCACCTCTTAATCACCCTTAGTCTACCTAATCCATGAATCTACTCACTAATATTCATGAAAGCATACAAACCCATGATGGTTAGATGCATAATCATGAGATTAGCAAGAATAAACAAAAAAAATGAAAGATTAACAAAATCAAAAAAAAAATTGCTTTAAGATTAAAAGAAGAACACAAAGGTTTTTAGGTTCGTCTAAAGAAAAAAGATTCCTCTAAACATTAGGTCTAAACACTTAAATAGGAGTCTAAAAAGAAACTGGGTCGACCCAAACATAATGGGTAAAACCTGAAATAAAAGGTAAAATGGAGTTTTGGCAGCGACTTGTTCTGGCACAAGTCGCTGGGAACAAGTCGCTGGGAAGGGAGAACAAGTTGCTGGGAACAAGTCGCTGGGAAGGGAGAACAAGTTGCTGGGAGCATAGAACATGCTGCTGCAATGCTCTTTTGGAATCCTGCGGCTAGTTCCTTCCGCATAAGTCACTGGTGGGTTGTTTAATGCTGCACGAGACGCTGAGCAGAGAGCACATCCCGCTGGAACGTTTGTAGGAGATTATGCGGTTTGTTCCTTCTGCGTAAGCCGCTGGGAATAAGACGCTGGAAGAGCTGCTCCACTTGCTTCATCACCTTTTGCCCTCTTTGGTGTTTAAAAACACTATAATGCCTCCAAAACCTTAGGATAGCCTCTCCAAAACCTGATAAAGATTAAGTTGCACAAATTCAAACGTAAAGATGTCTAAATGCGACTACTGATTTAAATTGTAATATTATCTTTAGTCCTACAGATTAAAATATTTGAATATTGAAAAAGAGTTTCCATATTAAGATATGAGTTCGGAGAGAATTCATTTTGAACTAGTTCGGAGAGAGTTTTTCCGATACACCGATGAAGTCGCGATTCATCAAACAAAGGACGATCGGCTAGAGGAAACAAGGAGAGCCAGCTCGGTATCATAACCTGCCCATGATACCGATCTGGCTGCATCTCTTCATCATGTTTGGCTAATTCTTTTGTCCCTTGAACGATTCTTCCGGAAAACTGATAAAGGCGCGATTCATCGAACAAAGGACGATTGGCTGGACGAAACAAAGACAGCCAGCTCGGTATAAAGACCTGCCAGTGATACTGAGCTGGCTGCATCTTATCAGCATGTTTGGCCGATCCTTTTTTCCTTTGAACGGTTCCTCCGTTAAACCGACGAAAGTTACGATTTTTCGAGTAAAAGGTAACCAACCAAGAGTGGAGGACAGCCAGCTCGGTATTTTGGGCAGCCAATGATCCCAAGATGACTGACATACCGAGCTGGTTGCATGTCTTGCCTAGCATTTACCACATAACGTCAATCTGGACAGCACAGAGCAGTCAGCTCGGTACGAGCGAGCTGGCTGTCATGATGCATTCAGCACGGTATCATCCTTCCTATTTGATACCGAGCTGGTCAGCATAATACATTCAGCTCGGTTTTATCCTTTCCTTCCTGAAAACCGAGCTGGCTGACACGTTCCGAGAGTTCTGAGCTGAACCGTACATACGTTCAAGATCGAGGTGTATCTTCCAAACCACAAAGCTTATGCACATACAACCACTTGTAAACTGTTCTCAACTCAATTATGAAGGTCCTGGAAGAAGAATCAGATCAAACAGAGTTCATAAGAGAACTTTATGCCATCCACAAGTTGGGCATTGCAGCCAGCTCGGTAACAGACAGCACGGAGCAGCCAGCTCGGTTTTTCCCTCAATCAGGATACCGAGCTGGTCGACATATTGCATCCAGCTCGGTCACATCCTCCCTCCTGGATACCGAGCTGGCCGACACCCTTCAGCATACCGAGCTAGACGCATCCCATAAGTTATCGGAAGATCTCCTCCCATCCTGGATAACGAGCTGGCCGACACCGTGGGTTTGGAAGCAGCCAGCTTGGTTCTTTCTGCCACCAAGGAAGAACGAGCTGGCTGACACCTTCCGTTCTGTCTCATTTTTCTTCGTTCTTCGTCTTCAGGGTATTTTCGTAAACATACCGATGTTTTTGTAAGTTTCTGGAAACATCGCGATGTTTCGTCCATCAAAGACAATAGAAATGTTAACTTAAAACAAACCGGAGAAAATCACTGTGAACCAAAAAACGAGGGATAGAATTGGGCTGAGCTGGAAGGATGGACCGACAAGGGCTGAAACCGACTTATGGAAGGTTCTGGAAGTTTCCTCGAAGATTTATGGAAAAGTCGTCGGAAAAAGGAAAAGACCTTTGTCCCACATTGAAACTTAGGCTGTTTAGGACTTAGGATGTCTTAGTATAAATAAGAATCAATCTCTACATCTTGCAACGATTCAGACTTTCGAACATTCAATACATTCACAATACACAATTTAGTAATAAAATTTCGTTCTCTTTTTGACCTAGTTTCCTATTTTGATCTTTCTCTTTACTTTCGTTTTCTTTCGCAAGATTCTCGGATCCTCACATCAACTTTCCGAAAATACATTAAGGTGAATTCCGGTTCCCGCATTCATGCATACAAAGATTGATCCTCATTGTTCTACCCATTCCAAAGACACATTTAGAAGTCTACCCCTTTTAAAACAATTCTAACTTTTCTTTTCTTCACTCACCATCCCAAATTCTTTCCCAAAGCCCCTACTCTCACTTCATGAACTTTTCTTTTGAAATACTAGCCAACTAGGGAACTCTCAACTTCTTTTTTTTTTTACTTTACTTAGCTCTATTCACTTTCTTTTCACTTTTAACCCACTCTTTAATCCATTTCCTTTTCCTTGAGGTTTTTCTTTTTAATACTAAAGGAGGGTTATTTCTTTTGGTTTTCACTTAGAGCTTTTTCTTACACTAGTTCCATAAAGGCTCTCTTTTCTTTTTCCACTTTCACACTTGGTTCATCACTCTTTTCTTTTGACTTACTCCCAAATCCCAAAAAGATCAACAATAAGAACATCTCAACTCACTTCCCAACCTAATTGCTAGCACTAATGATGTTTTATTGCTAGCCAAAATGAGGATCAGCCTTTGTCATTTCCAATACTCTCAAGATTTTACACATGTAAACACTATCAGAAGAAAGCCTCACACAATGAAAATAATGAAGTCTAGAAAGGAGGTAATTGGTTTCAGAGGAGGGAGAGGTGTTTGGGTTTAAACAAGAGTGGTAAAAAGGTAAAGGAAACCCAAACAAAAATCATGAGAGTATATATCAAGCCCCTAAGCAAGAGAAATTAAGTTCAAATTCAAGTTCAATAGCTCGTGATGTTGAGTTCAGGATCATGCAAGGTTCACTTAGGTTAGTTTTCATGGTAAGCATTTTCAAACAATGAATTTTCCTCAAACAAAATAGAAGTTCAAGCAACGTGGAACTACTTAAAAGGGTCATATTCTCAATCTCAAGTGTGAACTCTACAAGGTAATCTCATCATCATCCCCTATGCAGATGCAAAATGCAGCTTATTATGATGTAGACTCAATCTTAAAAAACAAAATAAAGATGCAACTACATGCAGTTTTTGAATTTTTTTGAAAATTTTTTCATTTTCTGGGTTTTTAGGAAAACTTAAATTTGTACAATGCAAATGAGATTCCAAGAAAGAAAACAAAAGAAAACACATGGTCATATACTAGGCCTCGCCCCCAAACTTTCTTCACACAGTCCCTTGTGTGAGAATAGACTTGAGAGAGAATACCTAAACACAAAATAAAACAGGTCTTGGAGTGTTACCTGAATTTGTTGAGCTAGAGAGGAATGAAAGAGGAATAAGGTTTGAAGACTCCCCCAAACTTGTTGTTTTGCCAGCTACTTGACTTCACTCCACAATCAACAAAGAGAGTTATGTATAAGGATAGTCATGGGACTTCCTTTCAAGTGAGCTTGTTTAAAGTCATTAAGCTTGAATCTTATTCCACTTGCTAGTGTGGTTTGAGACATGGCATGCCTTCAAGAATAATGGTCTGGCCTTGAGAGAGAAGCTCTTGTAGCTTGATTGGATCACCTTGAAACTCAGCACTGATGATGGCCTTGACACTTAAGAATGGTTTAGACTTTCTCTTGCACTTGGCTTTGTACTCAATATATCCATCATTGATCCTTGTGGGTGTAAACTCATAGTGTTGGGGGTTGGATCAAGGGAAGGATGGTTGTATTCTTTCAGCTTCTTTTTCTTCTCAAGAGTGGTTTTTCTTGCTCCACCCAACCTTTCCTTTTAAGCACTTCCCATATGCTCATCCAACTGTCCTTACAAGCAGTCTCCATGTATTTTTTATGCACAACCTTCAAGCTTTGGAGACTTAGCTTTCACTACATTCAGGATCTCAACCTTTTCAGCTTTCTCCTCTTTGATATGCAGTTCTCTAGTGGTTATTGTTCCACAATATTCAGTAGTAGAAGCTTGTAAGAGATAGGAGGGCTTGCTGTTAATGTGGTGAAGAGTCACCCTCTTACTTGGAAAGTCAATGATGGCACCAACAGTTGTGAGGAAGGGTCTTCCAAGGATCAATGGGAATTCCATATTGTCAACCATGTCCAAAATAATGAGGTATATTGGAACTGTGCAGTCCTCAACTTTCAGTGGATAATCCTCAATGAAACCAATTGGAGATTTGGAAGAAGCATCCCCAAAAATGATAGAGGAAGTGTTGGACTTCATGTCTTTGATTCCTAAACTCTTTACCATCCCAAGTGAAATAACATTCACACTTGCACCAAAATCAACAAGAGCATCATCAAGCTTTACTGCACCAAGAGAGGATGGAATGGTGAACTTTCCTTGATCTTCAAGCTTGGTTAGGGAGGTGGGATTAGCTGGAGGCTCTTTAGGGGATATAGAGATGCCCATAAGCTCTTGCACCTTCTCCTTATTGGTTAGAATGTCCTTAATGAGCAGCATTTGTTGATAAGCTTCTTTCATGGTTGGCATATTAGGCAGCTCAACACCAATATCACTCATATCCTTTCTGAACTTTGAGATGACTTTCTTTTGTGCCTTCGTGAAAATTCTACCTGGAAATGGAAGGTTGGGCTCATAGGAAGAAGGTTCATCCTCAGGAGTTTCTTCCTTTTCAATGATCTTGGTTCTCTTTTCTTTCCCTAGGTTTCTCTTCAGTTTTCACAACCCTTTCAATGACTGAATTCTCAACAGTAGAACCATGAACAAGTCTGTATATTTCCTCTATTATCCTTTCATTCTCATCAGATTGGCTAGTTCTCAAAGCTCTTGTAGGGTTAGTGGATTCTACCTCAGTACCAACAATAGAGAAGATGACATTGCAAAACTCTTATGGGATTAACCACAGATTTTCTAAGAAGTTAGCCATTTTGCCTTATAGAAAGTGATGGTAGTTGAGCCAATTGATAGTCCAATGTTTTGATATGTTGCTGCAAGCCTTCTACCTTAGCATTGAACTCCTCTTTCATAGTGCTCAGCCTAACAACATACCTTCTTTGTCCTTCTAGACTCTGTCTAATCAAGACCTTGGTCTCCTCTTGAGGATTGGAATATGAAGAACTGTCTTGCCCTTGCATAGAGTGGTTCCCTTGATTAGAGTAGAACCCTTGTTGTGTCTGGAAATTCCTTTGATTGGCATATTGAGGTTTTGGTTGAAAGTTGCCTTGTAGAATGTTGAAAACCTGAGCCTTACGTGGAGGGTAAGTCTTGAGGATTCTTCATATTGTTATTCCTATAAGAGAGATTAGGATGGTTCATATAGTTATTGTAACCCCTTTGATATACCTGATTTCCCATGTAGTTGAGCTCCTCTTGACTCTCTTGCAGGATCTCAGCATTAATCTCTTGATAGACCTGATTCTGAGCTAAGTCTCCAACCATATTGATTATCCTTTGGTTAGCTTGCAGAAACTTCTCCATCTTGTCACAAAGGGCTTGGAGGACTTTCTCTTTTCCTTTGAAGTTTCCTTCCTCCCTATTAGACCTGTCATAGTCCTCACCATAGGCTGAGTTACTCTGAGATATATTCTCCACTAATTGCATACCAGCTGATTCAGACAAACCAAGGAAGTTGCCATTGCTGGCTGTATCCAGCATCATCCTATATTTTGGAAGCACTCCTCTATATAGAGTGGTGAGGAGACTCTCCTTTGAGAAGCCATGGTGGGGACACTGCAGAGTGTAGCCTTTGAACCTCTCCCAAGCCTCTCCAAAGTTCTCATTTTTGTTCTGAGTAAAGCTTGATATCTCATTCCTTAGCCTTGCAGTCCTTGAAGTAGGGAAGAACTTAGCAAGAAAGGCCTTCTTGCACTGATCCCAAGAGATAATGGAACCCTGAAGCAAACTCTTCTCCCACAAGTGAGCTTTATCCCCAATAGAGAAGGGGAAAAGCCTGAGCTTGAATGCATCCTCAGACACTCCATTGATCTTCACTGTTACACACAACATATCAAATTGATCCATATGACCAAGAGGATCTTCCATTGGTAGGCCATGAAACCTGCTGTTCTGGATCATGTTAAGCAAGCATCCCTTGATTGCAAAGTTGTTATTCACAATTGCAGGGGGCTGATCCCACATCTATTTCCATAGATGTTTGGAGCATCAATCTCTCCAATTGGTTTTGTTGGCCTGTCTTGGTCTCCCATTTCTGGTTGATGATCTTCAAACTGAGCAATAAGATTCTGGACTCTTCTTTTCCTTCAAATTTATCTTTTCAGAGCTCTTATATCAGGAACAAGAGATTGGATGAGCCTCTACTCCTTAGATTTCATGCACAAGAATCCTGCAAGAAAGAACTCACAAGAAACAAAAGTGGAAAGAGTCAAGGTGAGTTGAACTCAAGCTAAAACTAATCAATAATGGCTTAAAATAATCGCAACGGCGCCAAATTGATAAAAAGATTTTAATAAATTCCTTGTACTACTCTAAGGCATCAATGAACCTTGTCTTTGTTGAAAAAGGGTCTAATCCAATCTTAGAGGTCTAAACACACCAATGATGTAAGAAATAACTCAATTCAAGTGCAATCAATGATAATGGTAATGGTTAACTTCTAGCAACCCTAGTAAAAAACAAATCAAGAGAAACAAACAAGATAAATACCAAAAACATAACAAGATAGCAAAAATAGAGGAAATTCACTAATTAAAGAAGTATTAAGCTCATGGATCAAGGTCAATGACATCTAGATAATTAATTGGCAATTAGGGAATGCTAAATACAATTAAAAACTTTTCTAAGCAGTAGGGAAAATGGTAATTCAACACATTCTCATGCAATGAACCTATGCAAACCGAGATCAATCATCAACTCTCATTGAACTAAATCAATGTAAACAAGCATTAAATCAAGCCTAATCATGCAAACTAAACACCCTCGTATCAACTCTCATTGGCTAGCATGTAAAGCACTCAATTGATTTGGTTCAGATATTTCATCAAATACCTTCAGTGCAAGAAAAATCCTAAGCTCAAGAACATAGATTTTGGCTCTAATCTAGCATTAAGAACAATCAATAGAGAAGGAATCAAACAAATAAACATCAACATCCCCTAATCACCTCTTAATCATCCCTAGTCTACCTAATCCATGAGCTTAATAAGGAAACTACTCAATAATATTCATGAAAGCATACAAACTCATGATGGTTAGATGCATAATCATGAGATTAACAAGAATAAACAAAAAAAATCAAATATTAACAAAATCAAAAAAAAAAAAAATACTGTAAGATTAAAAGAAGAACACAAGGGTTTTTAGGTTTGTCCAAAAGAAAAAGATTCCTCTAAAAATTAGGTCTAAACACTTAAATAGGAGTCTAAAAAGAAACTGGGTCAACCCAAACATAATGGGTAAAACCTGAAATAAAAGGTAAAATGGAGATTTGGCAGCGACTTGTTCCGGCACAAGTCGCTGGGAACAAGCCGCTGGGAACAAGTCGCTGGGAAGGGAGAACAAGTTGCTGGGAACAAGTCGCTGGGAAGGGAGAACAAGTTGCTGGGAGCATAGAACATGCTGCTGCAATGCTCGTTTGGAGTCCTGCGGCTTGTTCCTTCCGCATAAGTTGCTGGAAGAAGACGCTGGTGGGTTGATTAATGCTGCACGAGACGCTGGGCAGAGAGCACATCCTGCTGGAACATTCGTAGGAGATTATTCGGCTTCTTCCTTCTGCGTAAGCTGCTGGGAATAAGACGCTGAAAGAGCTGCTCCACTTTCTTCATCACATTTTGCCCTCTTTGGTGCTTAAAAACACTATAATGTCCTCAAAACCTTAGAATAGCCTCTCCAAAACCTGATAAAGACTAAATTACACAAATGCAAACCTAAAGATGTCTAAATGCAACTAAAATGGCCAAAAAGGATAAGGAAGACATGCTTAAAAACCAATATAAACCAAGTATAGCAATCATTGGGACTAAAGATAATATTACAATTTAAATCAGTAGTCGCATTTTTTACTGAGAGTAAATTAGAAGTAAAATTAGGCATCAACAAGGCTTTAGATTTTTTATCAAATAGCCTAAGATTACCTCCACCTTTGATTGGAACTTTATCTCCATTTGCAATCATAACATTCCCTAAAGCCGGTTTTATATTGCTAATCAGGTTTGAATCACTAGTCATATGATGAGAAGCTCCTAAGTCAACAATAAATGACTTAGATATGTTTGATGCATGGAAAGAATTACCAAATACTTTACCATAGTTCTCCTTGAGGGCTTTGATAAGGGCATCAAGGTCTGATCTCCTCACCATCTCATCATGAGCATTGAGCAGCTACCAAGGGAGCATGAGTAGACATCAGAGCCTTGCCTTCTACCTCATTGGATCCCACAGATGAACATTGTTGCTCAGCAGGTGCATTGGAGAGGTTCGCCTTTGATTCCTTTCACTTGTTGGGTTTGAGATGAGGATGGAGAATCCAGCACTTTTCTTTTCTGTGACCCTTCTTCTTGCAGTGATCACATACCCATACTTTCCTTTCTTCCTGTCTATACACTCCTTTGTTGGCTATGACACACTTGTTGGGAATGTCCTGAAATCAATTGTACTTACTCTTGTTAAAGTCATAAAGTCGAAGTTCGATAATCATATAATATTAGGTGATTATAATGTTTTGCTAGAACTCGCTTATAATCTATAGATTGAGAATCTCTTACTAATATTTTACGATCGTACAGGGTCACACACCTAAGTAAACTCGATTGATAATATACTGGGTTTTGGAAATAATAGAATATGTATTATATATGATATAAGACATATGTATTATTATGGATGTCACGTACACACGTGATCAATGAGCTAAGCCCAATGCCTTGCTCACGAGAACTAGGTCTTTTGGTGTTAGTCTTATAGAAAGATATGAGACTGGTTTGATAATTAATTAACAGAACTACACATATACCGTTAACGACAACCCTAATATATTGACGAACAGTTTGTCTTGAGATTTGATCTTTACGTCAGTAGCATCCCGTTCCGATCCAGTTTGTGTGCGTGTGGATACCAGTAGAGGCACGAAACTTGGAGTGCTTAACAACCTCGGTTTGTTTTACTCTTTATTCCGCTGCAAAAGTTCCAGGTATTTTGAAACCCTAGACCTAGATTTATTTCAGTATTTGCATGAGATCTTGGCATATGAATTCATAAGTTAATTTATAAATCGTTTATAAACCGGTATGAATTCCTTCAACACTCTCCCTTTCCACCAAAGAGTCCAAGGGATCCTTACTCCTTTTAAATTTGAGCCCATACCTCTTCAAGTGTTGGAAGCTTGTCTGATCTTAGGAGATGCTTGATCAAGTCATTGTAGGTCGAGTTTAAAGTTAGGAAGAGCCCAAAGATCTTGTCTTGCTCACGCCTCTCAAGTAGAACAGCTGCATCCATTGTGCTTGGCCTTAACATCTCAAACTCAACCCACAAAGATCTGAACTTTCCAAAGTGTTGGGTAAACTCCATGTATTCTTGCCTGAGGTTGTTAATGACTTGCTTTACTTCAAAGACTCTACTTAAATTGGAGGTGTTTCCATACACCTTTTTAAGAGTCTCCCAAATATCCTTGGCAGTTTCACAATAGGAGTAAGCTTCCAAGATTGATGCTTCTAGGGCGTTATGGAGGATAAAATGCACAAACTGGTCCTCTTGAAACCATTTGTCTTCATCCACAAGGAAAATCTCCTTGTCATCTTCTTGTTGGACAGATTTCTTTGGAGCTTCATCAAGAGTTACATGGCTCCACAAGCCTCTTCCACAAGAGCATTCTTTGCCATCCTAGACCATAGAATGTAGTTTAACCTTGTAAAAGTCATATGAACTACAATTGGTATTGAGTTATCCATGGTTGAACTAGAGATTTTAAGAGAAAGAGATGAAGAATAAGAGTTTTCAGAACTAGAGAATGAGTTTATGAGCTTATTGCTCTGATACCATGTTAGAATTAAGAGATTAAGAATGAAGAATAAGAAGAATTAAATGAAGAAGTTTTAGGGAGAGAGTAGATATAGGTCTGGAATTTCTCCATAATAATGTTTTTCTCTGTTTTACAACATTATATAAAATAATGGCCAAGTAAAAAATAGAATTTACAAGAGAAGCTATTTAAAATATATTAACTCGTTTACTGTTCATCCGTGGGTACTGTTCATACTATAGCTTTGACATAAATACTTGGGCTTGCCATTGGGTTTACCATCTTAATAGGAGAAAACAAAGCAGGAGATAACTCAGCTTTGGAACAAACAAGCAACTGTGTTTGTAAACATGTCAACAAAACAAATTAGCCCAAATCAGGAAGAGTTTGAGGCTGCAGTGTCTGGAGGGGGTGCAAAATGTACACCGCAGAAACTCAAAGCGAATTTATCAGCTGGGAATGGTGGAATTGTCAAAGGAGGCAAGAAAAAGTTGCTTTCTCCCGTAAACAATGGCCTGAAGGAGTTATGGACAGAGAATGAGGCTACCGGTGGATGGATGGAGGAGGCGATTGGCCAGTTAGACCAATTGGAGCAACACTCAACGAAATTCGACAAAGCTACTTGCAAGATGATTTTCGAGTACAAGATGAAGTTGGTTGCAGAGGAAATATTAACATCAGTGATAGTGGAGGTAACTGTTACGAGACGTTTGTAGTGGCACCATCAAAGATTGAATTTCCACCTGACAATGGTACAACAAATGCAGTGGAATGGTTGCAAAAATGTGATAATTATTTTCACGATCAAAGAGTGTTCAATGATGATGCTAAAGTACGACAAGCTACATTCGTATTAACCGGGCATGCTTATCATTGGTTTAACAATCTCAGAAGGTTGCTCACTCACACATTAGGATGGGTGGAATTCAAGAGAATTTGTAAGAGTCGGTTTGTAAAGGCAGACATGGTTAATCCGGTGGCAGAATTGTTAAATTTAAGGCAAACAGGGACAGTATATTAATATTGCAGTTAATTTGTAGAATGTGTAGAACGACAGACAAGGCTCACGGGAGATCAACAACTATGGCAATTCTGTGCAGGACTAATAGACAGTGTACGAAAGGAAGTGAAGTATCTCCGACCAGAGACGATCTATGAAGTTATGGAATATGCACGAGATAATGAATACAAAATTGATGGTGATACTCGAGCAAGAACATTCGGAGGGCACCTGGCTCCACTAGCTAGACACTCAGTCCAAATAGTGTTGCCTCAACAAGAGGAAACAAAAAAAAGCTCAGCAAAAGCAGTACTGGAAAAAGTTGACTAGTATAAAAGTGGCTGAGAGGTGAGCAAAAGGAAGTCCTGTCTATTAGTCTTAGACAGGACTAATAGATAGTGTACGAAAGGAAGTTAAGTATCTCTGACCAGAGACGATCTATAAAGCTATGGATATGCACGAGATAATGAATACAAAATTGATGGTGATACCCGAGCAAGAACGAATAGTGTTTCCTCTACAAGAGGAAACAAAAAATAGCTCAGCAAAAGCAGTACTGGAAAAAGTTGACTAGAATAAAAGTGGCTAAGAGGTGAGCAAAAGGACTTTGTTTCAATTGCGATGAGCTCTTCACGAGAGAACATGTTTGTAATCCATTCTTTTTTTATATAATGCCGTTCATGGAGGGAGATGATCAAGGGGATGAACCATACGAAGAAGAAAACCTACTAGAAGCTGCTAAAGGCATACCTACAGTTGGAGTTTACGGAAAAGCTCCTAATCGAGAAGGAGAGTAATGATACAAAATTAGGATTTAGAAAATTGATTTTGGTGTTTTTCTTTTAATAATTGGTTTTGATGTTTCCTTTTTACGTTAGGTTTAAGTGTTTTTCTTTTAGCATTAAGTTATAATCCTACATAAGGATATTTAATGATTAATGAGAAAACAACTTCCAACAATTAACCTTATTCTGAAATAGAGAATAAGGTTAAAGGAAACTTAGCTATATTCTTCTCTATTCTTACATGAGTAATTACGGCTCCATTAACAAGATCAAAAGCAAAGGCGCAAGCTCATATCATAAGGTAATAATACTGTGTAAAAACTCATACCGGTTTATAAACGATTTATAAATTAACTTATAAATTCAATTGTTAAGATACATGCAAATATTGTAATAAACCTAGATTTAGAGTTTCAAAATACCTGGATGTTTTGTAGTGGAATAAAGAGTAAAAGAAACCGACATTGTTAAGCACTCCAAATGTCATGTCTCTACCGGTATTCACACGCACACAAACTAAATCAGATCTGGATGTTAGTGCTGTCAATATCAAATCTCTTAAACTTTGACTAACTTTTTGTCTCCTTTTTATATTAAGGATTTTGTAAAACTGTTGTATATGTTATATATGTCATTAACGTCTTTATGTTAACATATTTATAACAAACACATTTTAGTTAATGGGCTGAGTCCGTGAGATAAATATTTAATGTTAATCATATTTCTAGCCAAATACTCATGCAAGTTAAGTGTACATATATATAATTATATTAATCATCTTAATGAATATGCACATAATATATACATATATTATTTTTATTACCAAATCCAAAATATTGTTAATCTAGTTTGCTTAGGTATGGGACTATGTAGGATCATATATTATTAGTTATAGATTCTCAATTTATACATTATAACCGACTTTTAGCAAAACATTATAACCACATAATATTATACGATTGTCGAACCTCGATATTTTGACTTGATAAAAGTAAATACAGTATATTTCAGGACGTTCCCAACAATCTCCCACTTATACTGGAATCCTTTATTCCTATAATCCTTTTGTCTCTTATATCTCGATCTCAACATAAGGGAAGAAACTATGTCATCCTTATTAAGCTACATCATGTTTATCGAACTCCAATTTATACTGATTAAACAAACGATTGACATTCACCTTGTTTGAGCATGGCCCTGCTTTTTTCAGTATCAAATCTTCGGTACGCCAAGAGATATATATCTCCCGTTATATTGGAGGGACAAATCCCATCTAGTTCAATCCCTGTTTCTTACAAACTTTATAGAACACCCAATCAATACCTTTACAATCACCTATTACGGCTGACGTTGGACAATGTTAAATTGAATTAGTCCATCAGTAAGAAATCATAATGAACGCAGGTCAAAGGACTACACTCTATAGTCGTAATGAAAAACTCTTATGACACTCATATAACAATCTTGTAGAGTTCTCATAGTGGGTCAGTCCGATTACTGTGTTCTCCAAAACAAATCTATGTGATTAACTTTGATACAACATATTAAGTGGCTTCATGAAACTTAGCCATCAGTCACCTCACATGCTAGTCATCTGAATTATTAACATCCCACTTTAATAACCTTGACTAGAGACATCAATAATTTATTTCGTCTTTTACTTATAGGGTTTCATGATCAAGTCTCATACTTGATGACCTATAAAATGATATAAATTATTTTAGGACTTTTATTTATCATCCAATAATCAAATAAATCTGAAATTTATTAATTTTAAATATAACCAAATGATGTAATACATGAACATCATATCATAAAAAAAAAAAAAAAAAACTCCCACTAGAACTAAGATCACACCTGAAGAAATTTAATGCACATAGCCACAATGTGACTCTCATGCTTAGGCCATGGAAGAGGTTTGGTCAATGGATCTGCAACATTTGTATCCATTGAGACTCTGCTAATCTTCACATCTCCTCTATCAATAATCTCACGAATGAGATGATATTTCCTCAAAACGTGTTTCGATTTCTGGTGGGATATATGTTCTTTCGTTTGTGTGACGGCTCCATTGTTATCACACAAAAAATCCACTGGGTTAGAACAACTAGGAACCACAGCTAATTCAGTAATGAACTTTCGAATCCAAACAGCTTCCTTTTCTACTTCAGAAGCGGCAATGTATTCAGCTTCGGTTGTAGATTCTAGTACAGTGCCTTGCTTAGAACCCTTCCAGCTCACCGCTCCTCCGTTAAGACAAAATATGAAATCAGATTGTGATTGGAAATTATCTTTGTCCGTCTGAAAGTTAGCATCCGTGTAACCACTCACAACAAGCTCATCACTTCCTCCACACACCAAGAACTTATCTTTATTATTTTTCAAATACTTAAGGATGTTCTTGACTACTATCCAGTGATTCTCGCCTGGATCAGACTGGTATCTACTCGTCATGCTAAAAGCACAAGAAACATCTGGACGCGTACAGAGCATGGCATACATGATAGAACCAATAGCAGAAGTATATGGAATTCTACTCATGTGTTCTCGCTCAGCATGTGTTGAAGGACACTGAATCTTACTGAGAGTTATGCCATGAGACATTGGTAGAAACCCCTTCTTGGAATTATGCATTTGGAACCTGTGCAAGACCTTATCTATATAAATATCTTGACATAATCCAAGAAGTTTATTTAATCTATCTCTATAGATTCTTAATCCAAGAATGTATGCGGGTTATCCCTTGTCTTTCATTGAGAAAAAACTTCCTAGCCAATTATTTACAGAAGTAAGCATCGGAATATCATTCCCCATGAGAAGTATGTCATGTACATACAACACTAAGAAAACAACTGCACTGCCACTATTCTTCTTGTAAACGCATGGTTCTTCTTTGTTTCTAATGAAATCAAACTCTTTGATTGCCTCATCAAAACGAAGATTCCAACTCCGAGATGCTTGCTTCAAACCATAAATGGAACGTTGAAGCTTGCATACTTTCCCAGCACTTTCAGGGACTATGAAACCTTCGGATTTTGTCACGTACACATCCTCTTCGAGATTTTCATTATGGAAAGCTGTTTTCACATCGATCTGCCAAATCTCATAATCATAATAAGCAGCAGTTGCTACGAGAATCCAAATGGACTTACGCATTACAACTGGGGAATAGGTTTCATCATAGTCTACACCATGAATTTGCTTATAACTTTTTGCCACCAATCTTTGTATATCTGTATATTACCATCAATGTCTATTTTTCTTCTTGAAAACCCATTTACACTCAATGGTTTTGACACTATCCGGTAAATCAACTAAAGTCCATACTTTGTCTATTTACATGGAGTTCATTTCGGATTATGCGGCTTTCAGTCATTTTTCGGAGTCAGGGCTCGTCATTGCTTCCTCAAAAGACGTAGGTTCATCACTCTCTATAATCAATAGTTCATGATGATCCGTCACCCAAACCCCAAATCTATCAGGTCTGTGACGTGTTCTTACGGACCTACGCACCTTAGGTTCCACAGGTGTTGATTCTACGACTCTTCGTAGATCTAACTGATGTTCTTCTTCAGAAGTAGGAACATCCTCCTGCGATTCTCAAACTTCTTCGAGGAATACTTTACTCCCACTGTTTTTCTTGGAAAGAAATCCTCTCTCTAGAAAAGCACCATTACGAGCAATAAACACTTTGTTCTTGATAGGATTGTAAAAGTAATAACCTTTGGTTTCTTTGGGATAACCAACGAAGTAGTATTTATCAGATTTGGGTCCAAACTTATCTGTAAACATTCTTTTAACATAAGCATTACAACCCCAAATTTTCAGAAAAGAAAAATTCTGAACTTTTCCAGTCCACATCTCATATGGCGTCTTTTCAACTGATTTTGATGGACATCTATTTAGCGTAAACGCAGACGTTTGTAGAGTATATCCCCAAATGGAAGATCTGCATGACTCATCATAGATCGAACCATATCTAATAAAGTCCGATTTCTCCTTTCGAATACACCATTCAACTGTGGTGTTCGTGGAGGAGTGAGTTGTGAAACGATTCCACACTCTCTTAGATGATCATAAAAAGTTTGGCTCAAATATTCTCCACTTCGATCAGATCGAAGGGCTTTGATTCTTTTGCCAAGCTGATTCTATACTTCATTCTAAAATTCTTTGAACTTTTCAAAAGATTCAGATTTATGTTTCATTAGATAAACATAACCATATCTACTGAAATCGTCAGTAAATGTAATGAAGTACTGATAGTTTCCTCAAACATTTATGCTCATTGGTCCACATGCATCTATATGTATGAGTTCCAATAAATCTTTAACTCTTTCACTGTGGCCAGCGAAAGGAGCCTTAGTCATTTTTCCCAATAAACAAGATTCACATTTTTCAAATGATTCATAATCAAACGAGTTCGAAAGTCCATCAATATGAAGCTTTTGAATGCGCTTCTCATTTATGTGGCCCAAATGCCAAAGAAAAGTCTGAATCGTGTCATTTGACTTGAATTTTTTGGTACTAATGTTATAGACATGCACACTTTAATTTAGAATATAAAGTCGATTCTCTAATGGACCGCTACCATAAAAGATATCAGAATGATCAAATTAACACTGCTTGTTTTTAATCGAAAATTAAAATCCTTCTAAATCCAAGTAAGGAATAAAAATAATATTTCTTCTTATAGTGGGTACATAATAGCAATTTTTCAGTTCTAAAACCATGTCTGAAGGCAAAGACAAATGAAATGTTCCCTACAGCTAATGCAGCAACTCTTGCTCCATTTCCCACGTGCAGGTTCACTTGTCATTTCCCCAAAATTCTACTGTTGGTTAGGCCCTGCATATTTGTACAAATATGAGCACCACAACCGGTATCCAATACCTAAGAAATATAACCAGAAGTAGTAACATTTATTTCTATAACATAAATACCTGAAGATGAAATCTTGAAAGTCTTCTTCTTTTTCAGATCTTCCAAGTATTTCTTTCAGTTTCTTTTCCAATGCCCAGTACCATTACAATAATGGCACTTGTCAACATCAGAAGGACCAGGCTTGGACTTAGGAGCAGGGTCATACTTACTCAGATTCACAATCCAGCTTGTCTTTTCATTTCCTTTGTTCTTACCTTGTTTCTTAAACTTTTTGCCATTCTGTACCATAAGCACATGTGAGGCATCCTTTTTTATGTTGGGTTAGCAGTTTTAAGCATCCCATGCAACTTTGTCAAAGTTTTCGTCAAGTTGTTCATGTTGTAGTTCATAACAAACTGATCAAAGCTTGACGTCAATGACTGCAGAATAAGGTCAGTTGCCAACTCTTGACTAATATGACAATCCAATCTTGCCAAGTTACCAATATAACCCATCATCCTAATGACATGCGGCTAACTGGACTGTCTTTTGGTAGCTTGCATTCAATGAGAGCCTTAACTGTTTGGTATCTCTCAGTTTGTGCTTGCTCCTGAAACATTCCTTTCAGGCTAGTGATCATCTCAATAGGTGACTCCATGTTCTCACAGTGCTTTCTGCAAGTCTGAGTTCATGGTCGCCAACATTAGACAACACACATCAATCCTATCACTGACATGCTTATCAAAAGCATTCCTCTCTGCATGCTGAACATTGGTCTTAGGTTTTTCAGGAAGAACCTTTTCTAGGACATAGTCCTCCTTCTCCTGTTTGAGAACAATTCTGAAGTTTCGATACCATTTCAGGAAATTTGATCCATTCAGTTTTTCCTTCTCAAGGACGGATCGCAATAAAGACGAGCTGTGAGGAGTTAACATTTCTGGAAATGAAGAACAGTAAAAAATTAATATGATGTTCCGAAATAAGAGAATCTTAACACTTAAGAAAACTCATATTATATTTAAAACAGCTTTTTCCTCAAATTGATTATATGGATCCAAGATCTATGTTTCACTAGAATCCGAGTGAGCTTTGGCTCATTGCTCGATTATCCAGCTATTTAGGTAAACAACACCTTGTTAATTATATCAAATATAACTCTTGATTATTATAAGACATCTTATGTCAAATCTAACATATGCCTCTAAGCCCAAAACCATTTTGATACCATAGTCAAGTAAACCAATTTTAATTCATATGGTAACCATTACCATCTACCTCACTCATGTAATTGCTTACACCGTGCTTAGCAAACCCATCATACAATAGAACAAGTCTTGATAATTGATAAGATTGGAGAGGCATCAAAATACTTGATATTAATTGAGGAATTAATTTTAATCCAATTTTAACTTATATTTAAAATTTATATCTAATATGAATAATTAAATATAATTAATACATATCTTATATATATTTAATCGGATTATAAATAATTAATTAATTTTAATCAAATTAACATAAATAATTCTTTATAAAACAATTTTAATTTAATTCTTAAATCTTAATCAAATTAAAATTAAATAAAATATTAAAAACATATTAAATTAAACCAACAATACTAAACCGGTACGTTACCGTATAATCTAAAGCGGTCTGAATATTTGGAATGTCAAAATCTATAAAATAATTTATACAATCTATTAAATAAGCAAATCAAACATCAAGGAAACTTCATGCAAGACCATAATTTTAATATGCAGAGACAATATCAATTACCTACGTTCATATCAAATATGATGATTATTGAAATACTTTCAACAGACATGTGGTAACGATTAAAACATCTTAATGTTACTATGCCTATATTACAATAAGCGTACGCTGCTGATTTAAAATCATAAACCTCAAAATTTAATCAATTCAAAATTAGAATACACGTATCATAAATTTTCACAAAATTTAAACATGCTAAAATCAATCAATTTAGATTTGAAATCAGTATTAAACAAGTAAGCTATGCTACCACTGTAGGAATTCATACTGATTTATAAATGATTTATAAATTAACTTATGAATTTAATTGCCAAGATCTCATGTAAATACTGAAATAATTTTAGATCTATGGTTTCAAAACACATGGATGGATGTTTTGCAGCGGAATAAAGAATAAAACAAATCGAAGTTGTTAAGCATTTCAAGTGTCGTATCTCTACCGATATCCACACGCACACAAAATATATCAAATCGGGATGTTAGTACCATCAAAATCAAATCTCTTAAACTTTGACAAACTCTTTATCTTCTTTTTATATTAGGGTTTTTGTAAAACTGTCATATATGTTATATATGTCATTAACGTCTTTACCTTAACATATTTATAACAAACATATTTTAGTTAATAGGGTAAGTCCATGAGATAAACATCTAATATTAATCATATTTCTAGGCCACGTACTTATTCAAGTCAAGTGTACATATATATAATTATATCATATATAATTATATTAATTATTTTACTGAATATGCACATAATATATACATATATTATTTTTATTACAAAACTCAATATATTGTTAATATAATTTGCTTAGATATATGACCATGTAAGATTATATATTATTAATAATAGATTCTCAATTTATAGATTATAAGTGGCTTCTAATAAAACATTATAACCATCTAATATTATACGATTGTCAAATTTTGGCATTTCGACTTAACAAAAGTAAATACAGTAGATTTCAGGACATTTCCAACATACTGTACATGAGAAAGAAAAAATACAAAATTTGATATAAAGCTTTTAACCATCTAGCCAAGTAAGAACTTACATTTGATCGGTAATTTAGCTTCTTTCAGCAAAGGCTTATAATCAGGTGGACCCTTGTACCTTGGATTCAACTCAAGTATCTCCCCTAGAATTGAAGAAGCTACAAGTAATTAATGGGAATAAAGCCAACGAGAAGATGGAATGAGGAATTTCAACATGCGAATTGCTTCACGTTTTTCTACCTATAGATATTCAGCAATCTTTGATCCATAAAACACTAGATGACAGAAACATAAACACATGTTTAAGTAAGCCAAATGAAAAAAATTAAAAGAGCTGAAAATCACTTACATTGCCGTTGTTTTGGCTTAAAGCTAAAGCTGAGTGTCTATTAGCCTCGGCTTCATGAGTTCCTGATTCCAATTGCTGTGTAATTTGTTCCAAAAGTTTCTACTGAATAGAAAACAAATTTTCAAATTTCCAGACTCTTTTGCCTCTGTCTTATTCTTCCTTTTATATTTATGTCTCTGTCATGTCTTCTGATATATAAACTATATAAAAGACATCTACTGTATAAACTATGACATTGCCTACTTGAAGGAAAGTTTGAAAAAGAGGAATGTGTTCTGATTTTCATTTAGTAATTAGTACATGCCACTTTTAATGAAAAAAAAACACACCGTTAGTTGAAAAACTGTAGAAATTGTTAATAATCCTATGTTGGTTGAAAAAGAAAACTAGATATAAATAGAAACTAATAATGCTGCAGATGTGCATAATTTTACTTCAGTTAGAGATTATAACCAAAAGACAGCTAGAGATATACAAGATTATTGCTTCAGTTATAAACTAATAGTTATCACTAAAAGAAAACATAAACAGACACCATGGAAATGAAACAGAACATAACAGAAAAGAGAATCAAAGACTTGTTTATATATGTACTCCTAGGCTTTTTGCTAATATTAGCATATACTCCAACGCCTTTGAAACCCAAAATGTATAATTTATAAACAAAATTTTTGATTATCTTGCTATTGGCAAGAGTCGAAAAAGGAATGGGGAAGAAGGTAGAAAGCGAGAGAAGAGACGAAAGTGTTGTGGTTGCTATTGATCGTGACAAAGGAAGTCAGGCTGCAATGAAATGGGCTGTTGATAATCTTGTAACCTCAGGAGAGACTCTTACTCTTGTTCATGTTAGACCCAAACAAACCCAAGCTATAAATGGTATCATAGAAATCTTCATTATCCCTTCAACTAGCTAGCTTTCCATATATATATATATATAAAATGAAAACTCATTATATTATATTTCATGTTGTTGATGTAGCAACCAACCCCAATAAGTCTAAAGATGACGTCACAGAACTGTTTCTTCCATTTCGATGCTTCTGCACCAGAAAAGACGTTAGTTTTGCACCTCTTTTCATCGGTTTCTTTAAGTATTATCCCGACTGTTAGTTACCATTTATTCTTTAAATTAGTTACCATTTAAAAGTAAGTTTTTGATAACTTCTGATATATAGTCATGCACAATTCTTCATTGTTCATCATATATTAAAAAATGAATGAACAAATAATTTCCTCCACAAATTTGATGAAGAACAACGAACAAAAATCCTTTAAAAAAAAATTCACCTCATCAAATGAAATTTTGTTCATTTTTTTTCCTTTTTTTTTCATTATGGTGTTGAAGCCTTGATATCAATATCATTACGTTAATTCATCGGTTAGCATTATGGTTCTGGTAATTAGAATTGTAGAGATAGATAGAGGTAATTTGATCAGAATGTTAAATAAGTGGAGTACTATTACCAGATAAATTGTGAAGATGTGATATTGGAGAATGTCGATGCTGCTAAAGGAATAATAGACTATGTGCAAGACAATGCAATTGATATTCTAGTACTCGGTGCATCCAAGATGACTCTTTTAAAGTAAGAATATTTCTTCTTGTTATCAGATTGATCAAGCTTCTTTATGAACACACAAATAGTGTCTTATACGTGTTATGATCTTTGTATTACGATAGACGGTTCAAAGCAGCAGATATTACCAGCACGGTGATGAAAGGAGCAGCCAATTTCTGTACGGTTTATGCAATCTCTAGAGGTAAAATATCATCCGTTAGATCAGCTACGTCTTCACCTCCTCCACTCTGCAGAATACGTCCAAATATACCAGCTAGGCCTAGTAACGCCAGTAGCAAAAACTCCATTCCAAAAACAACAATGCGCCAACGTGAAGCTGAAAGACCACAAGACGAGATCGAGATCAAGTATAAGTATGTTCCCTAATAATTAACATACTTGTAATTATATTCATAATTCATGATATGTTGCACAAAAATGAGTAATGATAATTTAAGCAGGTATCCATTCTTGAAAAGAGGATTTGACCAATCCTCGGTGACAGACTCCGACTTATCGTTTGGGAGTAGTGATAGACCAAGCGTTGATTGGATGTTCCCAACGCCTGGTCTCTCTATTACCTCTGAGTTCGAAGATAACCGATGCAGCTTTGCGAGATCCTCATGCTCATCAGAGAAGCAGTCTGTAGACTTAGGTTCTTCATATTCTGCATTCTCCGCAAGCTCTCAGGAAAGTGGGAGACTCTCCACATGGTCACTTTATAGCCAGGTAAAGAATAGTATATAGCATTTTTAGGTCGTAGCATTATTAGTAATTTCTAACCTATTTATTAAACTTCATAGATTATTGATTACTCTAGAAAAATTTTACAGGAGGATGTAGAAGCTGAAATGAGAAGATTGAAACTGGAGCTCAAGTATACGATGGAAATGTATAGCTCTGCCTGCAAAGAAGCACTTGCAGCCAAGAAAACGGTTAGTATAAGTACATGAAATAATAATTAATGTATAAGAAAATGAGACCTGAATATGTCTCTTCTCAGAGTAATGAGTTACGCAAATGGAAAGTAGAGAAGGAACATAAGCTAGAAGAAGCAAGACTTGCAAAGGAAGCAGCAATGGAAATGGCTGAGAATGAGAAAGCGAAGAGCAAAGCAGCAATGGAAGCACTAGCAACAGCTAATAGAATAGCAGAAGTTGAAACTCAGAAGAGAAAACAAATCGAAGCATCAGTTCTGACAGAAACAGAGGATAAGAACAGAGCGATGTGCACTTTAGCTAAGGCTGATAAAAGGTACAGGGAATACACGATCAAGGAGATTGAAGAAGCTACAGAAGACTTCTCAGATACTCACAAGATTGGAGAGGGTGGTTATGGACCTGTTTACAAAGGTACTCTAGATTACACACCGGTGGCGATAAAAGTTGTGGGACCGGACGCAGCGCAAGGAAGATCACAGTTCCAACAAGAAGTGGAAGTACTAACATGTATAAGACATCCAAACCTCGTTCTGTTGCTAGGAGCCTGCGCAAAATACGGGTGTTTGGTCTATGAATACATGGCCAATGGTAGCTTAGAAGACCGTCTCTTCAGACGAGGAAACTCTCCAGTAATTTCATGGCAGCTAAGGTTCCGCATTGCAGCTGAAATCGCCACCAGTCTTAATTTCCTTCACCAGATGAAACCAGAGCCACTAGTACACCGAGACCTGAAACCAGCCAACATATTACTTGACCAGCACATGGTCAGCAAGATTGCTGATGTCGGTCTTGCCAGGCTTGTCCCTCCCTCGGTTTCTGATACTGAAACACAGTATAGAGTTACATCAGCTGCTGGAACCTTGTGTTACATTGATCCCGAGTACCAGCAAACGGGTATGCTTGGAACAAAATCAGACGTATACTCATTCGGGATTATGCTCTTGCAAATACTTACTGCCAAGCCACCAATGAGCTTGACTCACCAGGTCCAGAAAGCAATTGAAGGAGGAGCTTTTGCTGAGATGCTAGACCCTGATGTTGTGGACTGGCCACTTGAAGAGGCCTTATTATTAGCGAAAATCGGTTTACAATGTGCAGAGTTAAGGCGAAAAGACAGACCTAACTTGGGAAATGATGTATTGCCTGAGCTTAAAAGGCTCATGGATTTAGCAGAAGAAAGCATGTCTATCATGCGGTCTTCACCGAACAACAGTCAGATTAACAGCCAATTCGATAGTCTAGTATCCACGGCTTCAATCCAAGTAAATCTGTTCCTCTTCTCTTGAGATTGTATATATGAAACATGCCTTTGATTACTAATCCAGTCTCCCTTATTCTTTTGTATCGTTTTCTAGGAGATATTAAGCGATCCGTCTCCCAACAAATATTGATATGATGAGAGTTTCAAGAAGAGCACATAGTCTAGAGGAGGTAAAAAAGGGAGTAGAGAGTCATGTGAAGAGGAAGACCGAAAATTATTAGCTTTTTCCACAATGAAAAGTTAACAATCCTAGTGACGAGAAATGTTTATTTATTGTAATAAGTGTAAATGAATCTACCAACTCAATTCTTTTTTCTTTTTATTATTTATGCTGCTAGAAGCAATGCATCTGAGTTATGCGTTTCAAGCTTCGAATTGAATGAAGCTTAGAACACCATCACTGCAGTTTCTATACCATGGTCTTTTATATATAAAAAAAAAAGTAACATAAAATATTCGATATTATTTTTTATTTAAAGAGAATCTCTAATATTTTGGAATACTTAACAAAAATCTCTAATATATATCATGATCTCTTATGAATCAAATTCTGAAATGGTGTTGGGAAGGGGTCAAAAATTCTCTATGGTGCTCACTTATTCTATATAGTGTTCTCATGATGAGAAATTTCCTTTATACTCTTAATGAAATCCCCTTCCTTTCTCTTTTTTTTTTTAATTTTAAATTAAATAAATCCATATTTTATTCTAGTAACCGCATAATTGACATTGAAGCGGAATACCAAGGGAAAAAGATATTCTTATCATTTATTTATGGAGATCCAGTTCAACAGAGACGACACCTGGTATGGGAACGGCTAACTCGAACAGGATTGACAAGATTGGATCCATGGTTTATTATTGGGGATCTTAATGAGATTACGGGTAATCATGAAAAAGAAGGAGGACCCCTTAGACACGCGTCTACTTTTATATCTTTTAACAATATGATCGAAAATTGCGGTCTATTAGAATTCCAAACCAGAGGCAATAGTTTGTCTTGGCGAGGCAGAAGAGGAGGACAGATTATCCGCTGTCGACTGGATCGAGCACTTGCCAACGCTGACTGGCATGCCTTATTCTCTTTTTCTTTTGTTGAGTACTTAGGAATGGTGAGTTCTGACCACAGACCTGTGATTGCTACCATAGAGGATAAAATTCCACAAAAGCGAAGTCATTTTCGGTTTGATAAGAGATGGTTAGGGAAAGACGGTTTTATGGAATCCATTATAAAGGGATGGAAAGCACCATCAGGTAGAGAGACACAAACATTTGTCAACAAAATCCGGAATTGTAGACATGAAATATCGGTCTGGAGAAAACACAACCTCCCATATGGAAAAGAAAGAATTAATGATTTACAAAAAACTCTGGAGGAGATCCAAAATGATAACACTAGAACCCAGGAGGAGGTGGACGAAGCCTCACGAAAATTGAAAGAGGCTTACCGGGATGAAGAATTGTATTGGCAGCAAAAAAGTAGGAATTTATGGCATACTTCTGGAGATCGTAACACAAAATTTTATCATGCGTTAACAAAACAACGAAGAATACACAATAGGATT
>OVBI01001217.1:0-42044 GCA_900406495.1 Sisymbrium altissimum | reverse complement strand
CGATAAGTCGTGGGATGCGTCCAGCTCGATATGATGAAGTATGTTGGTCAGCTCGGTAGCCAGGAGGGTAGTTTTAACCGAGCTGGCTAGCAGATACCGTCCAGCTCGGTAGGAATGGTGAAGGAAATATGCATTTTACTGCTCCAAGCTTCCCTACCGAGCTGGACAGTAATGCCCAACCTGTGGACCCCATAACTTTATCGTATGAACTCCGTTTGATCTGATTCTTCTTTCATGAGCTTCATAATTGAGTCAAGAACATTTTTCAAGTGGTTTCATGTTCAAAAGCCTTATGGTTTAGAAAATACACCCCGATCATTGAACGTATATCCCGACTGCTCTGTGCTGATCAGATCGACGTTTTGTGGCAAGTGCTTGGCAAAACATGCATTCAGGTCGTGTGTGTTAGTCAGCTCGGTAAGATTTACTGCCAAAAAACCGAGCTGGCTGTCCTGAAAACCTGGTTGATTGCCTTTTACTCAAAAAATCGTAACTTGCGTCGGTTTATCAGAGGAAACGTTCAAATGACGAAACGATCAGCTGAACACGATGGAGAGATGCCAGTCAGCTTGGTATCACTAGCAGTTCTTGATACCGATCTGGCTGTCGTATTTCGTCCAGCCGATCATCTTTTGTTCAACGATTTACGAGTTCATCGATTCCTCGGAAAAACTCTCGAAAGACAGTTTTTTTTTTTCTTTCTTTGCAGAGTTATCGACAAAGTGGTTCGAAATGAACTTTCTCCAAATTCATATCTAAATATGGAAATTCCTTTTCAATATTTAAACTATTTAATTGTTAATTCTGGAGGTGTGGATTTTGACCCCAACATGGAGTAACTTTTGCTTGTTCTAATTTGATGTAAAGTTGTAAAAAGCTGTACTGATTTTGAATTTTTTTTTTACCAGCTCCTGGGGATGGACCAATCGTCTTGGTTCTTGCTCCTACACGTGAACTGCAAGAAGCATCTAAATTTGGTTCGTCGTCCAAAATTAAGAGCACTTGCAATTACCGTGGAGTTCCAAAAGGGCCTCAAGTGCGTGATCTCCAGAAAGGTGAATTGCTTTGTTTCAGTGCTTTTGCTTGAAGATATAATGGATGGAAGCAGAATTTTTGTCTTCCTTGATACCAAAGTAAGAGACGCTTCTCTTCTCTTTGTCTACTCCGGCAATTGTCTTCTGGCGGTTTGCATTTTACAAGTTTTAATAATGGTGGCCATTTTCAGGCTCAGCTGCTTGCCGGGTTCGATAAATCTCTCAGCATGGGTAGCAAAACAAGAATCATGGAGGACGAACTGAGGAAGATACTGACTGATATCTTTCTTGAGAATGCCAAATTGAGAAAACAGGTGAACTCTGTAATGTTTTGTGCTCTCCAGAAAGACATAAATCACGTGAACATATGATTTCTACTCATATATTTTTGCCACTTTGGATTACAAAGAGACATGCATGTCTAGATAATTGAAAAAACGTGTAATTAAGAAAACAAAATATATGAAGTTAATTTTGAGAATTAAGATGTGCATATGTATTGATAATGGTTTTCTTTTCTTGATACAGTCTTTCTTTTTGCTGCTACTGCAAGTTTTTGTTATCACCGTGTTTAATAAAATGAATCATCCTATCAGAGGTTCTCCCATTGTACCACTAATAAAAAAGTAAGAATTCTTAGTTAAGTTTTTAAACCAAAATTAATTAGTTAAATAATGATCAGAACCTTTAATGAGGTTCTCCCATTAATCATGCTCTAAGAATTGCCACTAAGTAAACCTTTCCGTAGAGCACCATCCTCAGCTGCACAGATAAACTGAGAAATGCGTCGGTAGAAAAAGAGTTCCCTGTGTCTATATAAAAGACGCTGCCAGCTTGCATCTCTGCATGCAAAACTATTCATTCATAAGAAATCATACAATTTAAAGAGAGCATGAAAAGGGCTACGTAAAGACAAGGAATCTTTCTAAAAACAGTCTTTAAGCTTTATAATTTTTATTGCCTTCAATGGAACAATCTGCATGTGATGTGGCATGAATAAACGTTTTTCTCAATCAAGGGGAATAAATGAAGATGGCAAAGAGAAGTATGCATGTTTTTTACCAGAAGTCGATGGTCCAACAAGTTGTGTCAGCTTGACCCTCATGGAATCCACCTTGACGCAACGAGTCCGTCCTTATAAACAATACAAATAACCATTACTGAAACACGTACAGAAGCAGACTCACAAGATAATTTACAACCTCTTTCTTGTTGTGCTGGAAGATGAGTCGATAAGATATTATTAATCTCTTACTCTTTGTCTCCAGTCGAAAACGTATGTTTATTACGATGTAGATCCTCCAACAGCTCCATACCTTTCAACCATGCATGGCTGACACTAAAGTTCTATCAACGAAATCATGAGAGTGATACTCGAAACCGAAGGCAGAAATTTAGCATAACTTTGTTAAACTCAAAATTCAGTCAACCTCACAAAAAATGGAGAGTAACTGTCAAGAAGTAATCTCCTTTAATCTATCTACATTTGGCTATCGTTAATAAGAACTAGTTAGAATCCCATGAGAGGCACAAAAATCTCGAAAGCATGCGTCAATGATTGGATTCTCCCTCTCCTGATGTTTGAGAAGCACCATTTTTCACTTGACGACACATTTGGGCAGATCCTGTGTCCGGTTAACCCAAATAATCTTAAACTATTGAACAAGACTAATGAATAATTTAAGAACCGTATGTAAAATCTGATTTAATTAATTGAAAATATAAATCACAATTATATCCAACCAATTTCCAATTATTTTAATGTTTTTTCAAATGTCATAAACTTTTTTTTTTACATAATCTTTTATTTTTCATAGCTGAGATGTAAACTCCCACTTTAATATTTATATTCCTTTATTTAGATTTCATATATTCAATTTTATATTGACAAAATACTGACTACTCATGTCTTTTTTCTATTTAATTTAGTTTGAAAAAAAAAATCTCATCATAATTAATTAGTACATGATTTTCTTCTTTGTTTGTTTTACTTTCCAAACAATTTTACTCATAAGTAACTTTTGAACATTATCAATGATTATCAATTCAAATTTCAAATTTCTATAGACATTAGTATTATTCAAATCCAATAGATAAATATGCAGTAATTGAGGGTTTCCAATTTTTTATAGATAAATATATTGACCAAAAATTAGTTTTGTTCAAATCCAATAGATACATGTGCATTAATTGATGGTTTGAATTTTGTTATAAATAAATACATTACAATTTATTTTCCTCAGTTAATTATTCACAATATATATATATATATATATATATATATATATATATATATGAAATTGGTTACAAATTTTGATATTTTCTTATTATGTAGTTTTCTTTTTAAAAAATAGATAACATTTAACAAAATCTAAATACATATGTATACATATGCTAATATCTTTAATTATCAAGATAATGTGTCAGATATGAAATTAATGCAAATTTAATTTAAAAGAATAAATATACTACCTAAAAAGCTAGTCTATTATTGCAAACATTACTTCAGTCTCCATCTATATAATAGTTTGACCATCAACCACTTAAACAGAACATCTCAAACATTTTTCAAGAAAAAATAATAATTAGAATTAGTTTAAATTAAGATTACAAAAGATGAAGTTCACAGGAGTACTATGCATCGTATTTGTGATTGTCTTTGTATCATCTTTGGCTCTGACCAAAGCAGTTGTGGAAGAGCAGAAAGTGGCATGCAACCCGACAGAATTTGAACCATGCATATCAGCAGTACAAACTGGAAGTCAACCGTCGACAGAATGTTGTGGAAAACTGAAAGAACAACAGTCGTGTCTTTGTGGTTACATAAAGGATCCACAATTTGCTCCATATCTTGAAAAGGCTCGCAAGGTGTTAGCCGCTTGTAGTATACGTTATCCTTCTTGTTGAATTTTCAGATATTTATAAAATAATCACTAAGTGTTATCATTATCAAAATTGTATTTAAAAATAAGTAAATAAGTTTTTTCGAGTTCACACCTCAACATTGGCCATGTTCTTCTGTATGTGGTTAGCGACAACTGCCAGTGACTAGAAATTGCACGTTTTATTCTCTGTTTTCGTCGCTGCAATTTTTCAGGACACCAGCAGCAGTGATATTTTCATCATGTTTTCTTAAGCTATATTGGTTCTGATTTTTTTAGCGATCGATTTATTGATCCCAACTTCCAACAATGACAACAAAAGCATATTAAAGTTGTTGAGTCGGTGCTCTGTTTGCTGAGGCGAAGGTGTAATTTCTGGATCAATGAACGAATAGGGCCATCTACGAAAATAACACGTGTACTTCAAAAAAAAAAATCGTCTTCAAAGAGCTGCGGCCTCCTCATCTTTCCTTGCTACTAATCTCTTTCTCCGTCGTAACATGAAGCATCTTCAATAAATCACTCCACCAATAAACGTGTCTCTACAATTAATCGTCTTAACTTCTTCCACTCTTTCCGCTGTTTCATTCACTCTCAATCACGGCTTATCTTAGAGTTCATGTGGATGTACCAGATGATGATACAATGATATATATTTCTATGAAGAGATTGTTACGTTCTTCTTTTTCTGTGTATATACCTGCATGTGTACATATGTGATATTGATGTTTTGTTATTTTTATGTTGCTGATTTTGTCTACTGTAAAACTGGCTTCAGGGGTGATTGTCACGAGAAATCAAAAGAAATAATAGAGGATGAAGTACCTAACAATACTTCTTTTGGAACCTAGTAAGCTTGACAGTGTCCATATGTAGTAAACACACAACTGGTTCAAACCCATGCTGATGCTATTTTTTTATATTTAAGAGAAATTTCTTTTAATTTTGTTAAATAGCAGCTCATTGTGCAGTTCATTGGCAGTCCAGTTTTTCCTTTTAGCTTGCAGCCTTCTAAAAACCAGGACCTGTCCAGTGACAAGTGACTTAGTTTGTGGTATTTAAACCACTATACTAAAGATATTTTTCTTAAATTAGAGCCGAAATGTTTTAATAATATTGAGGGGTGGAAGCCTATACTTCCTTGGCTTCCCCTCAAAGCCGGCACTGTATATAAAATTACTCTTTATACGTGGACGTATCCAATATCTTGTTGTTTGTTTTTTAAAAAAATTAGAAAATTAATTTATCATTTTCTAATAAATAAATTATCAGTGTTCTATTAGCCAAAAAATCCATTAATCTGGAGTTTGGTATTTTTGTTTTACATTCTTTCTTTTAAGTTAGAGAGATTCATTGCCACAAAAGTTGTTTCTACTTGATTTGATAGGGAATCTTCTTCCAGATAGGAGATTCCAAGTATAAAGACAATAAAAATTCAAGGGAAATTTACTAAGACAAATCTATTATCCTAACTAAATGTTCAATAATTTCTTCTTTTTTTTTGCCAACTTTATCAACGATTTCAGTTTACAGATTCAATTCAAAAAAAAATTATGTAATATTTTAGCATTTTGTTAATTTCAGTATCCAAAAAATTACAATAAAAAATTATGTTACAACAAAATTAAAATAACATACAAACCCGCATATATAAGCGCTGCTCTTCATCTAGTTGTACTAATAGTAATAAGTAAGTATATTTGCTGTATTTTGTTACAAGAAATAGATTTTGAGTAAATCTTTTTCAATTCCAATTTTATAAAACTTGTTGAGATCGCGTGGTTGCATTATCATATTCTGGACGAAGAATCGTGTTGGAAACCCATTTAATACAAAGAAGAAAAAAAAACTACTGATTTAAATGGAAACTGTAGATTCGCAAAGAATATCACAGCTGCAGAGATCATGTAGTTTCGGCTACTTCTATTAAATGTGTTTCAAACAACTTCAGCATATTAAATGCATTAAACCCATCATTACCATCATCATGGCATAATTTTAAAAGCTTGCAATAAAATAAAACTAGTAATTTGTAATTCCATGTTCTTATGTACATAATCGAATATTTTTTTTTTGTCAACATAATCGAAAAGAAATAACTAGTAGAACCGATCGATTCAAGCTGGTGGAATTAAATCGATATATGTCATCGCGATAGGGTGGATGCGAGCACTCTGTGCTAACTTGTCCGCCTTTTGATTTTGTGCACGTGAGATCCATCTCAAACTGAACGTCTCATAACATCTTTTCCATTTTTCGAAAGTTTCCATATAATGTGAAAAGCTGGCCAGTCTTCCATCTCAGTATGGGATGATCCCTGGATTCCCGGCCCATGCCCGAGACCAGCAACATGTAAATACACTACTTATCCGTCCTTAAAAGTGAGTGACCTGATTGATCCACGGACACGCACATGGAATTTACCTTTATTGGAAGCAGTTATCATTCCTGAGGATACTACGATTATTAGGCAATTACCTGTCCGACAGTCACTTCGACAGGACCAACTTGGTTAGCATTTTACAAAAACAGGAAAATATTTGGTTAAATCAGGGTATAAAATGGAGCAACAATTTCCATCTACCAGAAATCGGATTGATTATTATGGTCTGGATGTCAAACCTCTATTGGCCATCTAAGATTAGACCTTTTCTTTGGCAAATACTCTCTGGGTGTATAGCGGTAAACAAAAATTTAAGGATTCGTAGAATTAACTGCGATGGACAATGTGTCCGGTGTGGAGCAGCAGAAGAATCAATAAACCATGTGTTTTTTTAATGCTCTCCAGTTTATAACTAAAATGAATAATATCCATAATCGAATATTCATACAGTAATATCCAGAAATTATTTTATATACACAGAATTTTATCTATAAATAACTAAAATGTATATTAAATATAACATTAAATGAGGAACCGTCGGTGCACATTCCCTTGATTATGCTTTCATTTCTTTTGTTTGCAGTCTGTTGTTCCTACCTTTGTTTTTGTTTTTACATAATTAAATTTGTGACTAATTGAAATGACAATGACTAAAATGAATAATTGTTGTCGTTATTATGAGATTTGTTGATTGGAAATAATTTTGTATGATTGTTGAGCATTTTGGCAGTGAGAGACTTTCCAGCCTTTGCGACAATTAACAACCACGAAACTTGGAAAGGACCCTCCCCGTGGGGTCTACACTTATTCTACACTTGTGTGTTTTAATTTTTGGAGTAATAATAAATGAATAATAGATGGGTAAAGTAAACAAAAGAGTTTTCTTTTTTTTTTTGGTCAAAGTAAACAAAAGAGTTAAGTATGTGTAATTTGGTAATGAGAATATAACAAACGATTATTTGTTAAATCGGAATTTTTTTGGATACATATACATTCTTAACCCAAATATTCAAGATTTTTGATGATATTTTACTAACTAAATTATAAGGAAGAAAAAGTGGGAACTTTTGGTTAATTAACACGACAAAGATCCATCGAAGACCACAACTACTTTCACTAATACTTATAATTGAAGAGACCATTTCTCCAAATACAAATAACCAAAAAAATATTATAAAGCCCATAATAGAGATGCTTATATACCAAGTGTCTGAGCTGTATGATTCTTCTATGAACCCCATTTTATTATACAATAAAAGAATACTAAGCGAAACTCTATAAGAATTGTTACATTCACCTAAAAAACACTTCTCAAGATTTACGTTACAATGCAAAGTGAAAAAACATCACTTCTAATTACACCATTTATTGTGTTCTCATTGCCGTGTCCTAAGCAACCGATCTCCAATCTTCCTAATCTCAAACGTCTTAACCGCAAGTCCAACATCACGCATCGTGGTATCAAGAACGTAAGGATTGTTCTCAAAGACGATACGTGTCCCGTTAAAAAGATGACGACAAGGCTCACGACGCTGCGAGATCGAACCGTGGTAGTGAAAATACCGTATTTTTCCTTCTGCTCTGTGGTATGTCTTCCCTTGTAGATTCTGCGACATGTGAACCCCCGTCGCAAATACGTTACGCGGTTGTACCGCGTATTTACGGTCCCGTCGTGGGACTTTCTTCACATCTCTATACGCCAGTTTCTCAAATCCCCACTTCCTGAAAACACACACACAATCACAAAACAAAACAAAAAGAAATTAAAATCCAACTTAACAAAAATAGTAAAATCGCAGAAAATTCAAAATAAATCTAAATCACATGAACTATTTAATTTGTTTCATTGTCAAAAAAAACAAACACACTCATCAATCAAGAGTTTAGTTTAGGAAAATCTGAAAGCTACAAGAATCTTTGGAAAAAAAAACAGCACTCCACATGGATCACAGAATCAGATGTTGACAGAATCAGATACTTACTTTTAACCAAATCAGTGACTGATTCCAAAAAACGCTTAAACCAAACACGGTTTAATTAAAAATTCAATTCCGGTTAACGAATTAATAAATTACCTGTAAGTTCTGGCGGCACCATCACCGGAGAAACAAAGCTGACTACTCATAGGCATCTGTTCAATAGTAAACTGAGAATATTCCTCTAAAGATTCCATCACCTTATCGATTGTATTCTTCGGAGGAACATAGATGAACTCATCAACATCGAAGAAGAAGATCCACTTCGCATCAAACCTATACCGATGCAAACAATCATTCACCACCATGAACTGATTATGATAATAACCATCGAACCGTTCTTGATCTCTAATATCGTGTAACGTCACTCTCCCTAGCTCAATCCACGGCCGTAAAACCTCCAGCACTTCCTCACCAATCCCGCCGGCGTCGTGAAGCACGAAATGGGACTTCTCTCCGAAGAATCTCACGTGGTAAGCGATCCATTCCCTCACTCGTTGAGGACTTAGGTTTCCGTACAGAGACGAGCCGCAGTAGAGGTAATCGTACTTCTCCCGGCGGCGATTCGAGTCGTAGAGATCGAAATCGACGGCGGTTGGAGATTCGGTTAGGACCGGGATTGAATCGGTGATGTTCCGATCTGTGTCTCCGGTGGTTGCGTGGAGGAGAAGAGTCCCGCCGGTGTTATTAGGGTTTACGGTTGATGGAAAAGTGCAGTTGACGACGACGGTTGTGTAGACTCTACCGTATCCCCAATCGGTTAAGATTTTATTACCTTCGGTTATGATCCGGTTATCGGATTGGTTTAGTGGGATCCATTCGCAACGGTAAGATGGATGTGCGTAGACGTGAAGTGGTTTCGAGGATAGACCGATAACGGCGAATGTGTTGACGCCGCCTCTGTATGCGTTCATTAACACGAAGTTATAAGCCGCCCAGCCGTAACCTGTAAACGACCGTTTTATAACGCCGTTATTTAACACCGGTTTGTTAATAACATCGCCGTTATCCACTACCGCCTCTTCGGTTAACGGTCGTTTTATAGCGCCGTTATTTAACACCGGTTTGTTAATAACATCGCCGTTATCCACTACCGCCTCTTCGGTTAACGGTCGTTTTATAACGCCGTTATTTAGTTCCGGTTTTCGAACGATGACGGGGAGTGAAGTGGAATTAACGGCGAGTGAAGTGGAATTAACGGCGATTCGTGAGATGCAGAATCTGAGTTCGGAAGCGGAGATGGAGAAAGAAGAAGGTATGAAAGGGAGGAGAGTGGCTAAAGTGCAGAGAACGAGTAACGCCATTAAAATGAGCTTGAGCTCGGCGGAGAAGTTCCATAAGAAACAAATTAGAAGGTTTTTGTCTTTAGTGGTGTTTTGGTCTTTCTCTTTAGCCATGCTTCTTCTTCTTCTCTGTACTGATGAAGAAGAAGAAAACGAATCAGATCGTACGAAGCTTTGAGAAAGTAAAGCGACAGAGCACAGAGAGAAATAGAGGAAGAAGAAATAAATAAATAAAAGGAGAATTTAACAGAAAATGAATCATACATGTATCTTACTTATAATATAAAATATTATTCATTTTTGTGTGTTTTTAAACCAACCAAAAAAATATATATTAAAGTCTTCATATTTTTGAATTTTTAAAATATTTTTTTTAGAAATTGTACATGTGCTAAACAGCAAGTTATGTGATAAAGAGAAGAAATTAAAGTAGAATTATTAGCAAGCAAAAATGAGTTGGATTTGAGGGTAAAAGGGTTTAGCTTTTTCTTAACAGATTTTGTCGTCTTTTTTATTTTTCTCTTGCTGCCCACCGCTTTCCTTTTATTTTACGCTATTTACAACATCAATTCTCTAGTTTCTCCGATTTTCAAGCCTTTGTAAATTGGTGTGCGAAAGTTTTTAACAAATTAATTAATAAGAATTCGGGCAAATTATCCTTCTCGCACTCACTGAATCAATCTTGTAATTAAAATTACTCTTTAGAGGTTACAAGAATAGCCTAGCAAAATCACACAAAGCAGAAATTAAAAATAGTGATTTCTGTAATAAAATAATATGAAAAGGAAAATGTATGACGAATAGTAGACTTTTAAAGGACTCTTGCTTTTTTGTTTCCTCTACCGACGCATGGGACTTCGCTCTATGCCAACATTATTTACTTATTTAATATAATAACACGTCAGCATCAACTAATATGTGTTTGACACGTGGCAGTCTTCAGACCTGCCATGTATATTATTATCATTCTTCTTCTCCAACGTCTTGAATTATTGCTTCTTTATTTTTTTACTTTTCGCTTAGAAGCTTAGCAAACGGTCGAAAAAAGCAGGCTATGATGGTTTCAGAATCTCGAAGACTTATCATTATCCTTTACGTATAAATAAATATGGAAAAGTCTTCAGCAACACATGGCAAATACATCGATAAGATTTGATATACAAACAGAAATGTATATTTAGAAAGATTATTAATCATAAAAATATTAGTCAATTATTTATGATAAAAGTATATAATATTTCAGCTCATATGAATAAACAAATAATAAGTTATTACAATAAACTACAAAATTTTACGTATTTTTGTTTAAATAGTATATATTTATAAAAAGATTATACAACTATAATTCCTATTTAACGATGAAAATTATAAAAAAAAATACTTTTTTTTAGAGTTCTTCAACAAACTATGGATTAGATGGGTTTATTTCAGCATTTTTTCAAATCAACTTAACATTAGTTAGAGGTGAAACCGTGACAACAGTAGAAAAATTCTTCTTTACAGGTTTATTTTCGGTTAGAGGATATTAATTAAGAACATTCTATTCGCTTAAGAGACCATCCAAAGACCAAAGCTATCATAAAAATGGCAGGCCAAAAAAGAATCACTATTTACATTGACATAACCAAAACACTTGACACTATTAGATTGGAATCCATTTTTCATTGTCTCAAGGGATTAAATGTCCTTACTGGGATGGCTACATGCGTGTGTACGTACGATTCTTTTTCCCTAGGTTTCAATGGTTCAAGATATGACTTTTTCAGAAAACAAGGGGGTTTAGGCAGAATGATTCTCTATTTCCTTACCTATTCGCTAGCAATGACTTGTTTATCCCATTCTCTTAACAAAGCTGCTAAAGATTAGAGATGTAGATACCAACCAAAATGTGAAAGGACTAAGTTTACTCACCTATGCTATGCGGATGACTTGCTGATCTTCTCATATGTTTATCTTGAGTCTATTGTTTGTGTTGGAAGTGCTGCGTGATTTTGAAAAGAAGTCTGGCCCTTGCACTCTTGCAGTGAGTATTGAAACAGCTTATATCTTCTTTGCAGGGTTACAAAGTCACGAATTAGAGCAAGTAAAGTCAATAACTGGACTAGCACTGCCTGTGAGGTACCTTGGAGTACCTCTTTGCACTAAGAAACTCTCCCTCCTCCATTGTGCCCCAATTCATTGAACCGATCAAATCAAAGCTTCATACATAGATAATAAAATCACTTTATTTTGATGTTATGCTGCAGCTAGTCAACTGTAATTACAGGAATGACAAACTTTTGGTCATGTGCTCTCAAAGGCTGTTTATGTCGGAAAGAGACTCCCTAAGCATAAATTCTTATGGAAAGGAAAAACAAAAGAAATTGCGCTGCGAAGGTACCCTGACATAAAAAAACAAAAGGGTTTGCCCTCTGAAACACTGCTTGTGCTATTAAACTTATATGGTTGTTGTTCTTCAAACCGGATTCAATTTGGTCAGCTTGGTACATCAGATAGGTCCTAGACGATTATATTAATAACTTATGGATCATAAAACAGAGACTCATAATGCGACCAAACTCCAAACTTTTTAATTCCAGTTATAAGATACACAGTACAAATTAACTAACTTTTTTCTAGATATGACATAGATAAAGACAAGGAAATCACATACAATACTTTCTGAATGTTACTTGTTCCCAATCAAGTAGCTTCTTCGTGAAACATACAACCAACTCGCCATTATTTTAGCTTCTGAAACTCTTGCCACAACAAAAGTGAAAGAACACAAACAGAATAAAAAAGCGTTGTAAGTTCAGAAATTTGAATACGTATTTTTTTTTTCTTTCTTTTTTGGTATTTCTCATTAACTAAGGTAACAGAGGAAGAGAAATCAATTTTTTGCTTTACCTTAGTCTTTCGCAGAGGCGTGCTACAAGCTTCAGCAAACCCTTCTCTTCTCGAGTCATTGAAAAAGATAAACATTATTTTCATTTAGATTGAAACTGAACATTGGGAATGTCTTAGACTTTGTAGTAATCTTCTCCATCCTGTTCCAATTTTTTTCCCCACTCCTTCTTTAAGGAAGTTATGTACTTAAGCCCACACGGAAGCTCCTTCAACTTCTTGCAATTATCTATAGCCAAAGTATGAAGACATGGCATCGACCCTTCCTCTACTATCCACTTTTCTAACATATGTTGCCCTGTTCTTTCTAAAGCACATAATTGAGGAAACCATTATTCTCCCATCAGAAGCACCAGATGAAAAATCAACTGCCTTCAAATGAAGTCATTTTTCTAGATAGGCATTATTGGATCCTCCTCCATGTTGCACGTGAATAGAGATATATGGCAAGATGGGGAGGAAACAATCTTATCATTTCCGGCGCAGGCCCACGGGATAAGAAAAGCTTCTCGAGATTTCTCAATTCACTGAGTGAGAACGGTAGAGTTTGAGAAATATAATAGTTGATTGTTAGATCAACACAGAGAGTCCTTAGCTTAGTCATACAGAGGAGATCTGTCAAACTATTGTGTTGCCTTGAGAAACCCCACAAGAATTCTAGGTTCACGAGATCACTCAATTCCAACTTTGTTTTATCATGCATAGACCGAGGTAAGATAAGATACCTTAGCTCTAGCATCTCTTTCAAAACATTTGGCACATGAATTGGAGTCCAAGAAATACTCAAGTTTAAATGGAGCAGAGAAGCTTTAGATTTCTCAGAGATGAAGGTAGGTTAGATACCCTAGCATGATCTAAGCTTAAGAATCTCAGGTGGATGAGCTCTCCAATGCTGGAAGGTAACACCCCACCTTCAAAGTTTACCCAAGAAAGATCTAACACCCTGAGTAATGGTAAATTTCGGAAGACTTGAGCTGACTTCATCAAAAAGTTTTCTTCATCGAGCATAAAACAGAAAGAGATCTGACTTTTGGATTCCTTTTGTATCTCAACATCTCAAATGTATCACAATGTACAACGAGTCTGCGAGATCTTCTAGGAATCTGAGAATTTATGGTAGAGGTGGTGAATGTAGTAGGGGCTTTGACGACTTGAACAAAGTTCTCTTCATTGGCTTTAAATAAACATACTTCTCTCATTATGTCATGCATTTGAAAATATTCTATTCCCTGAGTCGCATACTTTCCTCCAGCAATAACCATGTTTCGTCTCACTAGCTCTTCCATGTACCCTTCTCCCGTTTCTCGAATGCTTGATCCATCGTAATACGGCACTATTATTCCTTCTGCAGCCCAGCAACTAAACAAGCGCTCCGCATCTATAACGTAATCTTGAGGGAAATGGGCTAGGTAAAGGAAGCAATGCTTTACATGGTCTGGCAAATCTTCATAGCTCATAGACGATACTCGATTAACTGAGTTGGGATTGTTATCATCAACAATGCCAGATGTGGTTCCTCTTACGATCCGAGATCCAATATTGTCACATACTCTTTCCCATTCAAGAACTGTATGTTTCATAGTTAACAACCCTCCCAACAGTTTAACCGGTAAAGGTAGCCCTCCACAATATTCGACCATTTTTTTACCAATATCTTCTAGTTTTTTTATCAATAGTTTCTTCTCTCTTAGGGAACACTATCTCCTGACATAGGTTCCAACTTTCTTCCGGAGTGAGGATTTTTGGTCTAAAGACATAACATGTTGGATCTGCATGCAAACCAACACCTTCATTACGAGTAGTAAGTAGCATCTTCCAACCTGCAAAATACTTTTGTTATTCTTCCTTTCTTTTAACATTCACTTTAAATGTCCATATGTACAATTAGAGAGCTCACCTTTTTGGGTGGAAACACGGCTTTTATTCAGTCCCAATCTTCATTTTTCCATACATCATCAAGGACAATTAAATATTTAGATGTTTTCAACAATTGAAAGAGTTTACTCTGGAGTGTAAACTCATCCATATTCAAAACGCCTTTATCATGTGGTTTAAGATCTTTCAAGATCCTTTGCCAAATATGTTTCTGTGTAAATTCTTGCGAAATACAGACCCATGCAAATCCTTCAAAATGACGCCGAACACTCCCATGATGAAAAACCTGTCTAGCTAGAGTTGTTTTACCTATACCACCCATTCCGGATATAGAAACCACTTGAATGTTATTCTCATTCTCCACCAAACAACCAACCAATTCTTCAACACTTTGTTCTACCCCAACAAGATCACTTTCAAAATCGTTAGAAAATGTTTGTCGGATCTCTCTTTGCTCCCTTTGTCTCTCCTGCAGTGACAGTGAAGGACTACTGTCGATAATATGTGGTATCGCAAAACTCTGCATTCCTTCAATCACTTCAGAGATTCTTTTAGTTATGCTTTTGATATCCAAAGCATAACTCCAACGATCCACTAAGGAAAACGCAAGTCTTTTCACACGCTTTTTGATCCCTTTTTCTTTTCCTCTAGATTCTTTCAAAAGAAAAGATTCGACTATATCATCAGCATCATAGACAATATCTTGAATATCTTCCCGAGAAGTTTTTCACACTTTCGCTCTCGTGTTTCTTGGCATATCCATCTTTCAACAACGACTGTAATCTTCTTAGCTGACGCTTTAGTACAGCAACTTGCTCATCGATTCCATTCAAACGTTCTGATTCTTGAATCAAAAGCTCCAAAAGCTTCTCAACACCAAACGACACGACTACTTCAGCCATGATAACCTGTAATAGTTTTAACCAAAAGGTTTATTTATGTGTACCATATGGAATACGTTCAAATTTGTGTAACAAGATCTCGTAATAAAAGTAAAAAATAATGGATGAACGTAAACATAGCAAAAACAAAATATATATGAACAAGATTTTACCTTCTCTGAATCAGATCTGCTACAGGGTTATGGCATTCTTTGGAAGAAGAAGAAGAGAACTATGTTGATAAAATAATAATGGATCGAAGCAAAAACACGTAGAAAGAAATTGACTCCAACGAAAGAGTTGGCTCCAAGCAACTTTGGTTTGCTAGCTACCAATCCATTGGATGAGTTATGTCGATTGCCCCTCATTTTGAATTGGCCCCCCCATAGTAAATAAAGATTCTGCAAAGAAAGAGAGTTGACATGAACCAATAAAAACTATAGTTACTTTGGTAATTCTAAAACTGCAAAGCCAGACGTCTGTTCACGTTTTGTCTATTGATCTCATTTGATATGAACCAATAAAAATATATCAAATGGTTTTGTCTATTAATTCTAAAAAGTGTATAAAATGCCTAACATTGTGAACGAAGTATCTTGAAATATTGTGTTAAGGCTTGGTTTTACTTCGTTCACAATGTTAAGCATTTTATACACTTTTAGTATTTTCTATTCTCTATGATATTTTCTTTCTTCCCATAATGTTTATTCTAGAATATATATTAATTTTTATATATTAATAATCACAATAAAATAATAAAAAATTTAGTTTTAAATAAAATTAATGTAAAAATTAACAAATTTCGATAAAATAATAAGATAATATTTTTTTAAACTTCTATATAGATATATGGTTTCAACAATAATATAAATTCCTAATTATACAAATGTATACATATATATATATATAAAAGATAATATATTCAAATATGAATATGATATTTTTTATTTATTTAAAATTATGATATCATAAATGTTTCATCTCTAATTTTACTAATGTATTGAAAAATCTTAGTGATACTTATCTTTTATATTTGAATCTAAATTTTACGAAGTTTTTTAAACATGATGATTTTTTTTATATTTAAAAATCTTTAAATGTATTGTAATATTATTTTTAATGTTATTTTCATTATTGCATATTGTAATTATTATTTTTTATACATTATGACATTTTATTTGAATACTTAATGTATGTAATTAAAATCCATTTTAATGTGATAAATAACTTTATCTTTATAACTTTAAATATATTTATGTCATTTTATTATTAGATTTATTTACATTTTTAGATTAACATATTAAAAATATTTTTTATAAATTAATTAATTAATAATTTTATAATTAATAAATTTTGAAAATTCTAATATTATTAATTTATAGAGATTTTGCTCACAATGTTTATTTGAGGATTCCCAGCCAGTCTTGCTTAGACAAATAGTTTATTACTACGTTTCATAGGAGGCATTATATATGGGCCTTAGTTCATATTCTGTTTAAATTTATTAAATTTCATGTTTCTATGATTCTATCTCTTTAAAAGAAGAGAAATCCACAGCATTCCTTTTCGTTAAAGCACAACGAAAAAAAAGAGAGGCGTTTTCAAGCAATTTTTGACAAGCGAAAAAATATACAGAGTTGAACTTAAAATTATGCGATTTTGAATGTTCATATGTAACATATACATCGTAGATGAAGTATATGGGGAACAAAAAAAACTACAAAGTCATCGTGTATGACTGTTCCAAATATGCGATAAATAAATCTTCATAATAGATTAAATCTCCAAGGGTTATGATTTTCACTTCACTTTATAGATATTAATGATGAAATACGTAATAGATTAACTTTATGGATATCAATGATGAAGTACATAATTATGTGTCATCATGATCCCCCATGACTCAAAAATTTTCTTTACAAGAATGTCATAATTCAATTTGCCTAATTTTCATTCAAGTCGATCTCGTTAAGATTTGATTTTTGTCAATGATGTCTCGTACTTATTACTGCAACAAAAACTGTTCGTGTGCAATCTACTAGGCCTGTTTTATTTTTAATGTGGATAACAATAATTTGTTACAACAAAAATGATCGTGTCCAATCTAATGCAACTTTCGAATTAAACATCTGATCCTAAGTATATATATACTAATAGAAACAATTTTTGTTATGAAATTTTTTAAAATTGTATCCATTAGGACCATGATGAGTTTTATTGGACGAAATAGAAAACATAACAATTTCTTTTTTCTTCCATAGAAACAATACTGTTGTGTAATAAATTCAGAGAGACTAACCTCGGAGAACTTGGTTAAGGGGAGTTATTTGCTTGTAAAAATATCTTGAAATTGTATACTGTCGTAGATTTGATTTCGTTCTGATCAGTTACGATATCACTTGTTTCATTCATATATAAGTTGTTTGATTGATTATTTTTATGCTTGTGATTGCACAGTACGATAAAAGAAAATTTTGTATCTCCATGTCTAAGTCTAAGTGATACGTGAATTAAGACACAATAATCATTTTTCTACCTCAAGAAAGTGATGCCATTCAAAGATGCTTCAGAAACTGCTGCAACATCTTCTGATGATGGGTCTGTGAGAATCTGGTTATTTGACAAAGATCAAAAGGTTCCCTAGTATGAGTTCGTGATGTCACCATACCTCTTTACTTGTTTCAAACTCGAAGATAAGATTTCAAATTCTTCAAGTTCTAATGGAAATGATGTATAGCATAACGGGGACTGAAACATAGACTATGTTGCCGACCAGACTTGATATGTTTTTTTTTTTTTGACGCTTTTACAATCAAAGAGACATCTAGTAGGTAAAGGTAGAGGGAAGTTTGCTGCCTGCCTGCATATCTTTTGTAATAAATTCTAGTTAAACTCTGACATTCCGGACATTCAGATATGGCACCATAACGATATATTTTACAAGTATTAACACTTTTATTTGTTTCGTACTAGCCGCATTTAGTAGGCTGTGTCCCTTATTGCAACTCTTCCACATACTTTATTCACAATTCAAATTTATCAAAGAATTATATTACATTATTTTCATAAGTAGTGGTAAGAAATCTATGATTTATAAATGTGTAAATTTCTTTATCGAACTTCAAGATGATAAGGCTTTCGTGCGGAGAGACTCAATTTTCTTAAGATATATGTAAATTAAGAATTGCATCAATTTTTGTACCATATGGGTATGGGGTCCAACAAAGCTTCTTTTCATATTTTTCTTCCAACTCAAAAGCTAAAGAAAATTTGTTATCAAACAAAGAAAAGAAAGAATAAAGTATAAAAAGTTCATTGATAATCTTAACACATGGCATTGCTTCTCAACGTTTGCACATGTTCTGTCTCTCTTCTTTACATTATTCCCCATATCCCACAAACAATTAACCTCAAAAACAGATTAAACAAAACAAAATATAAAAATACTCACACAACACACATATCTCTATATATTAAATTCAAAGCAGAATCTCACACACACAAAAAGACTTTTGTACAAAAAATCAATACCTAAAGTTAGGACCTCAAATCTATATATCACATGGTCTATAACTAGATATACTAGCACAATGATAACACATCAATATTATTTAATGACATAAAACTAAAGCCAATGTGACAACAACAATGATCTTTTCTTGCCTACAGAGCCGCCATGGCCGTACACTCGAGATGTCTCGGACAAGTGATCAAGTGGTCGTTGGTTAAACCGGCGGCTTGCATTAACGAATGTATAACGGTCGGACCAACGAATCTAAACCCACGACGAACCATGTCTTTGCTGATGGTTTCGGATTTCGATGTCTTAACCGGAATCTTTTGGCAAGATGTGTATTTTGTGGTAACCGGTTTGTGTTTCATAAATCCCCAAAGATATTTGTTGAATGACCCGAAATCTCTTTTCACCTAAAAAAAAAAAATATATTTTTTTTTATCAATTATCACATCAGAAATTTGAAAAAGTTTATTTATATGGAATAAATAAACTGCAATAAACTTTTTTATCGATCTCTAGTATATAAACCTTGAGAATTTGTTTAGAGTTGTCAACAACTGCAAGGACTTGGCTAAGGCCAATGCCATAGTCGTTGACTATCGACTGTATCTTCTTCTCGTTAAAGTCTGCGACCAACTCTGCTTCGAAACCAAAGAAAGCCTCTCTGTAAAACGAAAGGTAACAAATTTAGACCAAAAGTTTCACGAGAAAGGCAAAAAAGTAATAAAATTATACGAAAAAATATATAAATACATTTTGTGGGTAATCTTAAATTTTCTTACCTAAAAGTGTTCCTTCTCTTCAAAACCGAAGTCCAATCGGATCCGACCTGAGCTCCGGTTAACACCAGAAGTTCAAACAGTAGGCTGAGAAAATATTTCAACAATAATCTTAGTTTCACGTTACTAAGAAATTTGACTTTGTTTTTAATTTTTTTTAAAGAAATATGTTTATTTACTTGTCATCATGAACTGGAACTCCCCATTCGTTGTCATGGTAAGCCACATAAATTGGATCTGTCAAACCAAATAAAAGTCTTAGATCCAATTAATCAATATTGACTTGGCATGCAAAAGGAAAACAGGGTTTCTTGCTAAACAAGTAACTTTTATATACCCGAACTTGTAGTGATGAAACTGCATCTCTTCTTCTTCTCATGCTCAACATTTAAATTCTTTTCCTTCGATTTTACGGATTTAATCCTACCGTAATGAGATATTTTCTTCTTTCTTTCTTCTTGTTTCATGGCAACCTCTTCTCTTCTTGCAGCAGCTATACTTCCAGGTTGCTTTTGAACAGTCACCGTGGACAGAACCTCTCTGCAGCTACCATCGGTACTCTCTGATAATTTCACCGGTTTAACCACCGGTTTAGGCTTCTCAGAACCGATCGGTTTTCTTAAGGATTTTGAGTTAGGAGACAAAGGAGGAGAGTTTAAAGAAGTTGGTCTTGGTGAGGGTATCTTTGATGCAATGGGATGAATCAAAGGTTTAGGAGGAGACTTTTTTAGTGAGTTGCGTCGGTCTAATGTCGGAACTTGGTTTGATTTCGGCTGAAGAACCCGACGACCGTTGATTTGGGAAATGGCTTCTTGGTTCATGTTCTTTAATTTTGAGGAACACATTCTTTTTTCTCTCTAGCTTTGTGTTTTTGAAGTATGATATGATAATGGGATGAAACAAATGTGAGATCTCTAAAAGGGTTTTTATATATGGGCAAAAGGATGATAAAATGTGGGGTAGGCATCAAATTTAATAATTGCTAGTGGGCTGTACTCGTATTTATTATATGCACACTAATTAAGGTTTTTAAGCAAGAGTCTTGGATTGTTTTTTAATAAATAAAGTTTGTGGGTGTTAATTACGGTTTTAATTAATTAGGGTTTGGAGTGAAAGAGAAGTGGGTTTCTTTAGGAACATGGTGGGGTGAGATATGTAATGCAAATCCAGAATAGCCTATGGCTTAGGGAAGTGCTACTCTTGGGTCACATTGTAGGACAAGGACACCACATTCTTTTTTTTCTTGCCTTTTATCTCATAGTCCCTCACTTCCAAACTAATTATGGTTCTAGAGAATTTTTTTAAATTAAAATAAATATCATTTTAGCGAGTTTGGAAGTTGCTTAGAAACATTTGAGAAAGTTTTTCTAAATTTAGAAGCTTTTTTAAACATCTAAAACATTTTTCTAAATGATTAAAAATAAATTTAAGAAGACTTCCTATTTTAGAAAAATTTCTTAGACTACACAAGTTTTGATATTTTTCATAACAAAGATTTCATATGTGGTATTTTTAGTATTTTCGCGAATTTATGATTTTTGTTATATATACATTTTAAGTTTTAAAATATCAATATTAGCCATTCGAAGTTAATTTTCGTAATAATATGAATCTTACATATAGGATTTTGTTTTGTAGTTTTCAAAATACTGATTTTCTTATCAATTTAGAAACTTTGGATCTTTGGTTTTAAATATTTTATAATAACCAACGGTTGATAATAATTTTAGACGTAAATTACCTTTCCTCAGATAAGGTAACACTATAAAATTAAAAACTATATTAATTAGATTACTACCTACTTGATAATTTTCGAAATATGGTTTCAGTGTAATACTAATGTTTGTGAAGAGAAGTTGTTAGGCATATGGTATTTTGTGATTCGTTGTGATTTCGAAGTCGAAAGACTTTAATTTAAGCTATATTGGCAATTAGCAATTTGTCAGCGAGAAGAAAGAAATGTCATTCTCTCACTTTTGCCTTTACTGTTAATATTGCAAGTGCCTTAGTTATTTTAATTTTGAGAGAGACCTTTCATTTAAGATCCAGCTTGACAATTTTCCTTCACAATCAAATCTTTTTTTTTTTATTACACCTCCAACTCTAATTCATATCAACCCTCACCCTCTTGGCATTTACAATTCAGAATTCTTCAACAATGATTTAAAAACTTATAAATGCAATAAATATAATACAATGATATCCATATACAGATTCTAAAGTTAAGACCAAATCATATAGATGATCTCGAGTAAGAGAATCATCTTGTCAACAAATTACATTACAATATATCATCAACTAACGTTCCAAAAGAAAAATATTTCCATTTAGCTGTAAANTATTTAAAATTAAAAAAAAAAAAAAAAAAAAAAAAGCCGTATGTCCTGAAATAAGAGACTAGTATAATATAAATTTAAATAAATAGGAGACGAAAGAAGATGGCATAAGAATATAAATATGAAATTGGTCCCAAGATTCAAGCTGTGTAACAATGGACCAGCTTCCAGCTTTTAGTGGAATCTCATCTTTTAGCTAGCTAAAGCTTACATTTAAGCCTTTATCTACATATATGGTCCTTCAAAATTATATAATAAAAGATTTTAAGGATGAACACCAAACAAATATCCAAAAAGCTATAATAATTCTATCGGATTCATATGATTATGAAGTACACTGATTATTTCAGTATGGATCAGTTACAATAACTATATACCCAAATATATTTAACCTCCAGGTATTTCACAAGTTCTAAAAATTATTTCGTCTGTATTTAAAGCGTTTAAATTGGTGGGATATTCCAAATATGTTTTTGTAAACATTAAAGAATTATTATTTTTATATAATTCAAATAAATAACTAAATAGTAGTTTTTAAAACATAATTAATTATTCATAAGATGACCAGTGGTAAGAGAGCTTTTTATGGATTTCCATTGACATCTACTCTCTTCTTGTTTCATTTTTTTAGTTATTTAGATATTTTAAAAAATATTTCCATTAGAGATGCTGCTAAAAAATTAATCATCCCCAACAACAGTATCTTACAAAAAATCTAAAATATTTTTTTTAGCAATATATTTTTTAGGTATTAGCAATATATTCAAAAGTCTCTCATTTGAGAAATCATTAGATCAGTTTCTCACATCTTAAAATACCCAAAATAACAATTTTATTATTTTTATTGTAATATTTTTTGTAAAAAACTTTGTGAGAAACTATTTTCATGTTCTTAGGTTTTATATCATCTTGTTAGATAAATGTTTTTTATTGGAACAAATTAGCGAGACACATGAATAAACTAGATTATTGAATAATTAAGAATTAAGTGGTCTAGAAAAAAGTAATCATTTAAAGTTAAGCTGAAGCTTTGTAGGATGACAACCGAACAACCCAAGTCTCTTCAAACGTCAACTCTTTCTTCCTCTTCTTTTTATCCTTCTTAATAGACCGTAATCTCCTTTAATAATTATTAATGTTTGATGTTTTATTAGAAGATAATAGTACAAAAGGTTGATAACAAAAAGAAGAAAATGAAAAGATGGGATGTGATTCTTTAAATGGAATCACGAGGAGGAGACATCCCATGTGTTATCGAACAAACCATATAAAATAAAGTTTTGTGACTTGATTTAACATTTAAACGAAATATTAAATTTTTGTAAAAGTTTTTCATTTCTTTAAAAAGAGCAATTAGATAGTTTTCCTTCTTTCTTCGGCCAAACAATTTTTGTTGTCCATATACTTATAGCATGGTATTTTTCCTCAATATATATTTGTGGATAATGATACCTATAGTCTTGAATTTTTGTAATCTATATTGTAGAAAGATGTGAAGAACACTTTCAATTCATGTGGATGGTCTGGTTTATGAATAAAGCTAAGAATCATGTTTTTTTAGATGATATTTTTTTTTCTTCAATTATTAGGCATATTTTTCGTAATTCTAAGATCAATTGTTGATAATACATGTAGTAATAATCATAATAAATAAAGAAATTACTCAAGGTAACCTAAAAATATATTGCTTCCTTTCAGAAAACAATAGCAAATTCCAACATAGATTGGTATTTCGGTTTTTAATCAGTGAATCAATCATACTTTTGTATGGGTAGATACTAGTAACTAGTGTCAAAATACACACAGATATGCATAAACATGGGTATTATAAATAATTTCCCAGGCTGCTGATAAATTTATTTTCTGTCACTCTTAAAATATAAATAGTTTTCCTACATATATTATAATTGGTTCATATATTAATATATTTAGTAGGACGAAAGAAACTCCTCAAGAGATATGTCCAACCGATGTTGGGCAATCTAAAAACTTTGTCTCTAGCCAATTTACATCTTTAGTCGTTACAAAGGGTCCCTTGATTATTTGATACTATATCATTTTCATGTTTTTTGCTGCAACGGTTTTGGACAACACATCAATTTAATATTTAATAACGTAAAATCATCAAATAGAGAAACCGTATTTACAAATTATATACACATGAAAAGTCTATAACATAGCAAAAAGAAAAAAATGTACTTAGTATATAATTATGTATAATCAGATACTTTCAACTTATCAATAATTTACAATATTAGCCAAAGTTTGCATTTCTTTTTCTAATTCATTTGTTTATTCATTGAGCCCTAAGAATCAAGAAATGCCCTCACAACATCTATAATTGGAGCCATACAGATCGGACATTTCTTAGTACTCCATTGAAGCTCATGACCACATTTGAGGCACGTGCACATATGTCCACACCTGCAAAACGAATTACGATTTTAGTACAGCGTTTACTTTTGGATCCACTCACTACCAGGCCTGCAAGCTTACATACACGTACCTATATAGAAGCGAGTCTACAGGCTTCTCGTAGCAGACAGAACAGTTTCCTGGCAAAGAATCTGAAACGGAGTTTGAGATAGTCCATAGTCACACTTACATCATTCAATGGTGGAATCTTGATTGGTTTTTAATCGAATTACGAATATTTTCTGATGTCTACTCACCTGAAACTGATTTGAATTTCTGGAACTCGACGCAAGATTTGACTAAGCCTTTTAATTCGAGCATTTCTCTTTGCAGCTTATTAATTTCCTCCCTGAGATCACATATCATCTGAGTTTCCTGTGTGAAACACAAATCTGTTACTTCTCCAACAAGTAACCATACTGACCTAAGAGAAAAAACAGAACAAAACAGAGACAAACTCACAGAGGAGGTGTTCTCATGATCATTAGGGTCTGAAGAAATTGTAGCCGAGGCTTCATGATCTTCTAAACTCCACGTAATCATCGTACTTTTTGCTGAGTTTTGGCTGAAACCATCACATACAGTCACAGTTTCAAGATCTACTTTCTCTTTTTCATGACCTTTTAGTTTCTCTTGGTATTCTGCTGAGCACTCCTCGCTAGCTTCCACAGGATTGCTTTCTACTTCTAACCTTTTTTGTGGACGTGAGACCAAAATCTTTTCAATCTCTTCCCGAAATTCGCTTGTGAGGAATTTAGAAACCGTCTTTCTACACAATCAATCACATACTTAAAACATCAAAAAGTTCAAACTAATTAAAAAGGAAAAAAGAATTGATCATATAACATACTCATTGATTAATTTCTGAAAAATATCATCTTTCTTTGAATGCTTTTTGATAATCTCGAGCTCTCGTTGCTTCCGGAGATCGTCCCAATAACTTCGTGGTTGCGATATGTGGCTAACCCAATCATAATACACGCTCTCTCCACTGTAATCTTCATATTCATCTTCTTCACCTTCCACTTCATTTTCATCCCAGCCATTTATAAATGTTGGTGGTTCAAGAACCAGATACAATGTTTCTGATGCTTCTTGCTTCTTGGATTTCGATGTTTCTTCATCGTCTTTTGACAAAATTTCCTCCCTACCGCTCTCTCTAGATACGTGACTCGCAGTTTCTTCTTCTTGTCTTTTCTCCAAACTAATCACTGATGTAACTTCTTGAGAAATGATTAATATTCCATATTCATCAATCTCCATGGATTTGCCTTCTTCAAAACTACTAACTTCTTCTTTCTTGCCTCTTTCTTTGTTTACCTCTATGACCTCCACATCAATACCTCTTCTTGCAGCTTTCCCCATAGTTCTTCTTCTATTAGTTCTCTCCTTTGAGTCCCACAGATTCACTTTCTCTGCGATACTCAACGAAGTGTTGTCATTGTTCGCTTCTACACTTCTCATCACGATAGCTTTCTCCGTAGTTTCTCCTTCTTCTCTAGCTTTTCTCTCAACTTCAGGTTTCTTTAAACCATTCTTGTTGCCTATATCTTCACTCAACATAGCTCTCTTGGCGATTTTCGGCTTCCAGGTATTTGTCCTATACCTATCACTGCATTTTAATTTTATAGTTAGGTTCAAAACTCTTCAAGAACTTCAAAAGAAAACAAGCTGAAAGAACATTAATAATAAGCTCATAATTACCTGAGATTCATCATCACACCAGACTCTCTCGAAGACCGTTTTGCTGGTTTCAACAGATGTCTTTCTCTGATCGCAATGCACCTTTCAAAACTTCTGATCCTAAGCATATACTAAACAACATGCAAGAAGAAAGTGGCAACTCAAAAACTAACTAAAGTTGTAATGTATTATATTACAAGTTAAGGATCAAACAAGAAGTACCTGAAGACGCTCACATCCGCGAGGTGAGAACTTTGAAACCGCGTAGAGACCAGCGATCCATTTGAGGTCCTTTTTGCGGTCAGACAGAATCATTATCAAGAAATCTTCAAATGCTTGACGTCCTCTTATCCTTACCAATGGAGGTACACATCTTGCTTCTCTCTCTTTCTCACAAGAACTCATGTTTGGTTGCAAACACCAATTTACTTCTTCACCGTTGTTTTTAACATCTTCATTGAGAGATTCAAATAAGGAACTCGAGTTCCAATTTCCAGAACTCGTTATGCTATCGATGAGGATTTGACTCTTGGTCGGGCTTGACTGTTGTGACCTGGCTTCCCAAATCTGAACCAGAGAAGTAGCTCCCATGATGATCCCATTTCTTGACGGGTTCTCGGGTTGAGTTGGGTTATAAAGAGGATTTGAATTGGTCTCTGGCGAAGAAAGAGTCTTCAGAGATTCCTCTGTTTTAGAAACAGAGGTTCTTGAAGAACATTCAAGAACCTCTTTGCTCTTCGCATGTTGGTTACTTGCAGAATCATCCACAGGAAAGACACGAAAAATGTTGAATTGATCTCTGACTAAAACATTGAGATCTTTTTCTTTCTTGTTACGAGGATCCCTCGGGACACACTCGAACATCTGTGTCGAAACCATTTCTAAAGACGCCATTTTTTTTGTCAAATGGGAGATCAAAACAAATCCTCTGTTTTTAGAAAAAGAAATGCTCTGTTTTGTTACACTCAAGAACAAGGAAAGACAAAAACTATAATTAAAAATGATTAGGAGGAATAAATCTGTGTTGTTACCAACGCTGAGAACGAACAAATTGATTAGAACTGAGGAAAACAGAACAGAACAGAGTAATTGAATAAAAAAACCTAATAAAGATTTTAAGAAAAATGTATTCTTTGATGTTATTAAATTCCTCTGTTACTCTATTTGTTATAAAAGTCTTAGAGATTTAGATAATACATATTGACTTTTTGAAAACTGTTATGTTAACAGAAAAAGAAAAGAGAGAATTATCAAATAGGCAGGGAGACTCAAAAAGGATAAATTATCTAGAGAAGAAGCTGAGTTTACGACTTGCTCTCTACACTCGGTACGTTTATATATATAATATTGTTCATCTTCTATGACTAATTATAATGCTAAAATTATGCTTTAGCTGCGAGTTGAAATGGTTATTTTTATCTTCCACTACTGATTAGATGCTGTGTAATTATGTCTCAGATATTTTTTTGACATGGACTCTTTTTTTCTTCTTCCCTGTAAGAATAATAGATTTTATCATTTCTGTATCTTTATTGGGTTTTATAACAAGTTAAGTGTTTAAAAAAAAATAATTAGATATAGTACACTAGTTTAGACTGTTTAGTTTTTAAAAATGGGTACAAACTACAAAGTTATGTTTAATTAGCAAAAGTAGTTTTTTTCTGTTTAAAATAGGAATTACAAACAGATGGCTAAATTCTTTATTTGTTTGTTAATGGGAAGCCTCAAACAAATGACTCAGCCTCGATTACTTTCTATATATGTGACTATGTGATTTGAAAAAGTCAAACTTTTGAAGACTTGTTTCCAATTAAGGGATTCAGTTTGGTTCGATCTCCTACTTAAATTAGATTAATTTTGTATATGTAAGTTTATATTAATCCAATTCTTTGGATGGAATTTATATTCCAATACGTAAATTAAGGGTTTTAAGAAGATAACGACAGATTTGAGTAGATTAATGGATTCAGATTTTCTGGTAAATTGGAACAGATAAATGGTTATATCTTCGTTTGGTTTTTATATTGATAACTTGATAAAATCACTGATTTAGTTTTTTCTTCCAAATGAAAATTTTTGAAGTCAACATAAAGCTAGAAGACTAGAACTACACTATTTAATAAGAGCTAAAGAAATACATTTCTTGTTATGTTTTACCAATATCATTAGTTAGGAACACACTAGTCCGACAGGATAAATTTTTATATTGTAATACAACTACAATAATAAAGTTGTCGAAAACTTGATCAAGTAGTCGATGTGTCATTTTAAGGCCGCTAAGAGTACATGCTCAATTTCATTATTTAGCACAAAACTGATATGTCTACTATAATCATTTCTCGGAATCGGTTTGCATCTCCCTATAACTAGTAGCTCTATCGTTGAAGACATTGAGAAGACGACTACAAGCTTGTCTTGAATTCTACTATAAAAGCAAGAGTGATCGACGGTTCAATACAGACCAAGAAGGTGCAAATGTAGAACTGAAACGAAAACACAGAGAAAGAAAGCAACCTACAGTTTTCAGCAACCAAAGAAGAATTCAACACAATATCATGAGAAATGATTACATTTTCCCACTTACTTTGATCTATATTCATTTTTCCTTGTATGATCTATGTACAAACATTCATCCTCCACAAACTCCTTTAGACATTCCTGCTCCACAAACACCAGTTTTGACAAACCTGCAAAGAATTCAACACAATATCATAAGAAATGATTCTATACGATGAGAATAGGACGCTGCTTAGGAGATGAGGGGATATTGTTCTGATCATCAATCAATCAAAAAAGAATTCAACACAATGTCATGAGAAATGATTACATTTTCCCTTATATGATATAGTCACAAACTCCTTTCGACATAAACTCCAGCTTTCACAAACCTAAAGAGAATTCAACACAATATCATGAGAAATCATTATGTACAGTGAGTTTATCCCTTATAGGATGCTGCTTACGAGATCAAGGCATATTGTTCTCATCATTAGGCTGAGATGGGGAGATGTCAAATTTGCAAGTGGGACACAGCATGCACAGAAGAGAGAGAGAGTTCATCAGACAGCAAAAAAAAAAAAAAAACAGAGGAGATCATGCACTCACCTGCTCTGGTACCTGAGATGCCTATCGATGCAAATAGCCTGAAACTGATGTTCACAAGGTAAGGTCTTTGCACAGTCTGTTAGGACGTAGTTATCCACACATAGAGCACACCTAGGCAACATGTACAAACTATGTACAAAACAGTACTTTCTAATTACATATTTTAGAGAAGAAACATAGTTAATTAGACGTAGTGGATTACTTTGTACTAAAATATAGCTAATTAAACATAGTGAATTGCTATGTATTGTCAAATTTTATAAGTGTGATGGTTTGATTCATTGTTTTTCATTTCTTAAAGACTTATCATGAAGTAGAGGGATGGCTTCACTACAAGTTAAAATTATGGATGCTTCAAATGACAAAAGCATCCATTGCTCCACAGACTTCAGTGATTAATTGAAGTTTTGGTTTGGAATCCTCTGTTTGTTTTAAAGAAAAAAAAATTAAAAAACATGGTAATTACATCCTATGTCACCAACATATCATATTATCATCCACTAGTCTAAGTCTAATGTTTTTTTGTAACATATCATGTGCGCCTTGTTATCCCAATGGAACAGGTACAAATTCATCAAAACGCAACCCCAGCTCTCGGTACAAGACTTGCATAACTCGAAGAACATGGAAAAAAAAGTCCAACATACGGAATACAAACTGCCATTGAAACACTGAAACAAAATTCAACAATAGATACTCGGACTCTCTTATTCCAATTCTGTTACTAATTATCTTCCTAACCTAATCTCATATACCAATTTCGTTCCCAAATACGAGTAGAGGCGATAATCGTAATCTCATCAAGCTTAGATTCGAATCCAAATCTAAATGTCCTCCAAAACTAGCGCTAATTACTTCTTATCTAACCAAAGGGTTAATTGAGAAGTTTACATGCTCGGGTTTGATAAGCGCTTTCTCCTTTTCTGCATAGATTTTTTTGTTCTTCAGATTATCGGAGAAGATGTGCATAGCTTTTGTGTTTTTTCTTTTTTTTCGGAGTCGACGAAAAGAGTAGATGCTAGCGGGAAGGGGTGAAATCAAAACCTTGACTCTCTAGTCTCTTAAAAGGCTGTCGTGTTTTATCAACACACTGCCGCCCTGTTTCAAATCATTACCAAACGATGTCGTTTTTTCGAGTTTCTCTCTCTCTTTTTTAGGGGGATGTTTAGTGACTTGTTTAAAAAGCAATGCACATCAAACACAATTGTGCCTGCTTCAACAAAATTGACCTTGATTCTAAATGATTGATTCTTATTTTCTTCTTTACTGTTATATTCACGTCCATTATAAACCTTTTTAATAAACATCAATACTCTATATTTTATGTTTTCAATTTTTCACACGTAAAAACCCTCATTTTCTTAATTCTTTTTTTGAATCATGCTACTTTTTATTTTTATAAATCTCTCAAGAATATTGCCCGATAAGTCTCTCAAGACTGTATCCAAAGAATGGTTGTCCACCAAACGAAACCAGAAATTCTTCCATTCGTTTTATATTGATAACTTGATAGAACCACTGATTTAGTAAACAAATAAAATAACAGATGATATTATTTTTTCAAATGAAATTTTTTGAAGTCAACATAAAGCTAGAACCACACTATTTAATAAGAGTTAAAGAAATACATTTCTTGTTATGTTTTACCAATATCATTAGTTAGGAACACACTAGTCCGATAGGACAAATTTTTATATTGTAACTCAACTACAATATTAAAGTTGTCTAAAACTTGATCAAGTAGTCGTTGTGTCATTTTAAGGCCGCTACGAGTACATGCTCAATTTCATTATTTAGCACAAAACTGATATGTCTACTATAATCATTTCTCGGAATCGTTTTGCATCTCCCTATAACTAGTAGCTCTATTGTTGAAGACATTGAGAAGACAGTCACAAGCTTGTCTTGAAGATGGTCTCTCCTGAGGATAAGTTTTTGTGCACTGAATTGCTATTTCAAGAACCTGATAAGCTGCTTCTTCTTCGCAAGGCAAAAGCGGTTTAAGCTCTGAATCAATCAGCTTCTCTCTCGCTGCACAACCAGGTGGCATATCAAGACACGTCTCTACCCATCTCACCATATCTGTCGCTTCATCAAACACTTCCTCTGTTGGCTTTTTACCAGTCACAATCTCCATCAACACTATTCCCATACTGTAAACATCGCTCTTCTCAGTCGCCTTCATCGAGTAAGCATACTCTGTGAAACAAACAAACATTAGCTTTAACAGTGGAAAACCAAATCAAGAAACTCGAGAAAGACATGTACCTGGCGCAATGTAGCCATAAGAGCCTGCAAACAAAGAATTTGATTCTGTGTTGGTGTCATAACTCTCACTTAGGATCTTGGCGAGTCCGAAATCTCCTAAATGTGCTTCCATGTTGGAGTCAAGAAGTACATTACTGGATTTGATATCGCGGTGCACAATCGGAGGAACACAATCAAAATGAAGATACTCTACTCCTTGAGCCAACCCAAGTGCAATTTTCAATCTTGTTTCCCAATCAAGAACCTCCTTCTTCTTCGTCTTCGTCTTCTCGTTAGCATGAAGCCAATCCCAAACGCTTCCGTTCTCCATGTACTCGTAAATCAACAGATTCAAGCCTTCTGCTTTGCTGCTGCAGTAACCCATTAGCTTAACCAAATGTCTATGTCTGATTGTTCCAAGGGTCTTAACTTCTCTGTTGAAGCTCTTGTTTGACATCAAATCATCTTTCCAGAGAATCTTCTTCACAGCAATCGTCTCACCCTTCTCCAAATCTGCTTTGTAAACTTTACCTGACCCTCCTGATCCAATCATGAACTCGTCGTTAAGGTGATTCGTAGCTTCCATAATGTCTTCCCACTTGATATCTGACTTTGCACCTCCATTCCCAAAGAGAGGAGCTTGTGAAGAAGAAGTGTTTGATGAGAATGTGCTGTTTCCGCTTTTCTTGAAAAGTTCATGACTTTGCTTGAAGAAGAGCACGATCACAAGTACCATCAAAGCAATCGCTGCTAATGATGCAATAGCAGAGATGATAACAACGGTTTTCGCACTAAGACCTCGTTGCTTTGATCCAGCTTTGTTACAGCGACTAAGAGGGCTTCCACAGAGACCTGCATTGCCTACAAAAGCATCAACTTGCCATTTAGAGAACTGCTTCTTTAACTTCCCCTCGAGGTTGTTGTAAGAGAGGTTGAGATATCCTAAACTCTTCATATCACCGATTTGGCCAGGGACTTCTCCAACAAGGTGATTGTGAGACAGATCAAGAGATTCAAGCTTATGTAACGTCGAGATCGTAGATGGAATGTGTCCAGTAAAGTTGTTGTAGCTGAGATCTAAAGCACTTTGAAGATCTTGTAACTGTCCAATCTCCAATGGGATTTCTCCGGTTAAGACGTTTCTCGATAACCGAAGCTCGTAAAGCTTACTCAGCTTGCCTATTGCTGAAGGAAGCTGACCTGAAATCTGATTCTTTCCGAGGTTAAGTACATTGAGAGCTTCCAAGTTCCCAATCTCTTGTGGAATCGAGCCGTTAAGTGAATTGTCATCAAGAGATAGCAGGAGAAGCTTGGTTAAGTTGAAAATCTCAGTAGGGAGAGAGCCGGAAAACTGATTAGAAGAGAGCTTGAGCTCACCCAACAATGGAAGTTTTCCAAGCCATGGAGGTATAACACCTGAAAGAAAGTTATTGTTGAGATCAATGTGTGTCAGCTTCTTACACAAACTGAGCTCAACCGGTATGTTTCCTGTCAGAGAATTTCTTGAGATATCCAACAAAGACAGCTCGTGGATCTTCCCAATTGTCCAAGGGATTCTTCCTGTGAATTGATTCTTCCCTAATCTTAAGCGATCAACACTCGGAGACTTCCCTAGCTGAAGAGGTATATCTCCCTCGAACTCGTTGTCCGTGACATCAAACGAGAGATAAGAGCTTGAGCCACACAACGGACTGATGGAGCCATTGAGCTTGTTGCTTGAAAAATTGATTCTTGTGAGATTCCTCAGGTTGATAAGTGAGTTCGGAAGGTTCCCTTGAAGAGAATTATTGTAAAGGTGCAACTCTCTTAACGCCGTTAAGAAGCCAAACGAGGAAGGAATCGAACCCGAGAGGTGATTATCTGCTAAATCAAGAATCGTCAGTTGCGTACAGTTACCCAAAGTGGCGGGAATGTTACCAACAAACTCGTTGTCTCTCAAGTGAAGCCAATTAAGCTCTTTTAATCTCCCAATGGAAGAAGGAATCTCTCCACTGAAATGATTCCCATAGATATCAATCGACGTCAGCTTCGTGCAGTTCCCAATCTCAGTCGGGAGTTCACCCGAAAACCGGTTCTCGTATAGATACAGGACTCCCAATTTGCTGAGTAAACCGATTTCTTTTGGTAACTTGCCTTCCAAGTTATTGTGAGACAGAACAAGCTCTTGTAGATTCGTTAAGTTAGAGAGTCGTGGAGATAACGTACCCTTCAAGCTACTGTTGTGAAGATACAAAAGCGTGAGTTCGACTAGCTGAAACAACGAATCGGGAATCTGACCAGTGAGCGTATTGTTCGACAGATTAAGCTCTTCTAATGACTGACATTTGCTGATTTCCGCCGGAATTTCGCCGGAAAGTTGAGTGTCAGACAAAACCAGTTGCTTCAGTTTTGTGTTGTTAGAACATAAGCTCTTTGGTAACGAACCAGAGAGACGATTGTACGCTAGAAACAAACTCTCAAGCTGACTCATGTTCCAGAATCCTTCATGTATCCCTCCGGTGAGATGATTCTGTGACAGAACAAGGATTTGAAGCTTCCTCAAATCGGTTAATGCCTTCGGAATCGAACCTTGAAGTTCGTTACCATCCAAATAAAGGTGTGTTAGATTGCGCAAGTCACCGAGTTGACTCGGTATCTCACCGGAGAAGCTGTTGTTGGCCAAGTTGAGTGTCTGGAGGTTTCCGAGTCGACTCAGCACCGCCGGTAACGATCCGTTGAGGCCATTCACCGCCGCTGCGAACACATTGAGGCTGCTGCAGTTTCCTAACTCGGGAGGAATCGGTCCTTCGAGGGAGTTATCTACTAGAATCAAATACTCGAGCCGAACGAGTCGACCGAGTTGACTCGGTATGGGACCGGTGAGTCTGCATGAGGCCAAGGCGAGCATCTGGAGATTGAAGAGGTTCCCGAACGTCTCCGGTATTGATCCGACGAGCTGGTTGTCTCCGAGTTTTAACGATTTGAGGTTGACGAGTGAGCCGAGTTGACTCGGTATCTCGCCGCTGAGTTGGTTCGAGAAGAGATGCAAAGATTCCAGGGAAGAAGAGAGGTTGGAGAGAGCAGTTGGGATGGGACCCACGAGACTGTTGGAAGATAGATCGAGGTGGATTAGGTTACTAAACCGGCCAATCGATGGAGAAATTGAACCGGTTAAGTGTAAACCGGAGAGATTTAAACCGATGACTACACGACCACCACCGCACGTGACGCCGGTCCAGTTGCAGAAATTGGGATGACCGGAGTTCCAATCTCGTAGAACGTTTTCATCTTCTGGGTTTGTGACAAGAGACTTCTTCACTTCGAGAAGTGTTTGAAGATCGTTTTTGGTTTGAACCGGTTGACACGAACCCGGTCCGATTGAAAAACAGAGGGAAAATAGAACAAGAACAAAAAGAGTATTTTGCTGCATTTTTCCTTTTGCTTCTTGTTCTTCAGGAAACAAGAGATGTATGGAAGTGAATGAAGCTTCTTGTGGTGATTAGTAGAAGTGAGAGACTAGTGTTGGAAACATAAAGAATTTAAGACAACTGTTGGTCGTTTTGGTGGAAGATGATGAAGAGAGATGATTGGTCGTAAGAACGGTGCATGGTGGGGGGGACTCTTCTCTCTCTCTATAGTCTATACATATATAACACGCTCATATGTTTGATGTGGTGGGTTGTAGGAGAAGTAAATGCAGATAAAGCGTTTGGATCGACTATAAGAAGGCTAAAACTATAACAGTGGTAGTAGTAGTATAGCCTTTTAAACGACGACACGCGAGTATCTTTTTCTATTTTCTGTCGTTTCACTTGATTATTGAGAGAGAGTGTGTAAAGGGATATAAATGAGAAAGAGACGAAGAAGGTCAAAGAGGGTCAGGGAAGAGACGTTGGAAAATGTAATTGCAAGTGTCTTACATTTATGTTGCGGGTGTGCCATTGTCTCTATATGTTCTTTTTACTATATAATAAGATGTTTCGGATTAATTGATACAAAGGTCAATGGTTGCAATTTTTTTTATTGAATATATGGTTTTGCAAAATTACGATTTATCTTGATTCTGTAATTATACTGTGTTTCAATTATAAAATATTGAAAATTGTTATTTTTATTTTTTTACTCCATTTCCTCGAATATGATTGGGCGAAACACAGTAAAAGAGTCGTAAACTCTATTAGAGGTTGTGGTTCGATTTTATCCATCTTTAACCATAATTTCTCCATTTATCTACAAAAATTAAATTTGGTGAGAATTTTAGTTGTGTAAGTAACGATAATGGGAAATGAGATTAGTGACAATGCAATAAATAAGTTATACTATGATAATTAAATAGTATAAAAGAATTGATATGGCTTTGACCATGGCGAATGAAAGAGAGTGGTTGAGATGAGAGAACGATGACTTGGTTGAAGGGTATTTCTTCAATTTCTGCTTTTGTTGTCTACTGTGTTAGCTTCTCATTACTCAAGCCCTCTCATGAAAAAGAGAGCAGTTGTATTTCTATATTTAGATTCTTATCTATATTGTCGACAAATATTTATTATGTAAAAGTATATATATTTAACTGATTTATATGCTAAATACATATTTGTTTATTTTGATAAATGTAAATGGTAGAGTTATGGAAATAACACAAACTTTATAGAAAAATTAAAGCCATAGCCTAGATTTGTATGAACTCTATATCTAAACCAAGAGCCTTAGAAACTATAAACCTCCAGCCTTTAAAATCTAAAATTTTAACCCTAAAACCTAAAAATTTAACCCTTAAACCTAAACAAAAGGGTTGATTTCTTTGATTCTTTTTTTTCTCAGGTATCTTTATAAACAATTGCTAAGTCAAAGGGGTTCTCTCATCCACTTTTGTCATCACCACCAAACTCGGCAACGTATTGGTTTGTTCTAACATGATTCTCTTTGATATTTTCCCGATTTAATATAAGATTTTGCAGATGTCATCTTTGACATAAATGAGAAGCATCTACTGCTGAATTTGTTTCACATTGTGTTCATACATTCCATAGTCAAGTTATGCTTTCTATTGCCACGAAAGAGACAACAATAGATTACAATTGCTTTGATTTTATTTTTGCTTAGAGGACATATAGATATAAGTTATATTAAGGTCTAAGCTCTTTGATTGTGTTTTATATAAGTTTGTTTTGTTGTACTGTTGTTGGAAGTCGTATTTTTATTAGTCCCAAATCGTTAGATTTATCAATATCTGGTTTGAAAACGGGTAAAATGTCATATTCTTTTTTTTTTTTGGGTGCAAATGTGAAATGTCATATTCATTTTGGTGTATTTTTAGGGAATGATAAAGCGTGAAACCCTTATCTTATGGGGAACAGTTATCCTTTTACTTAGTGTGATGCTCTTATTTGGGGAGTTTATTCCTGAAGTATGATTATTCTCAATTTGCATGGTTAATTGTCATTAGCATGTAGTTAGGCTGCTTAATCAAATCCAATTGCTGTTAATTTCTATACATATACACTTTGTCTAACAATATCATCTTCTTTTTTTGGCACCTACTGATCAAACCTACCCATAGATAAGACAATATAGGTAATCAATCCATCTCATAGTATTGGGCATTTGGTACTTTATTTTTATATGATATGGTTATTCACGTTTACCTCTAATGTAACTTTTTATGTTACGTACCACAACTTTGCATGTTTGAGATAAACGATTTCAAATATGATACTTAATTAACGTATAATGTTGTTTTGGGATTTAAACTTAAATTAAGCAGCCAATAAAAATATAATCTCTACCAGTCCAGTTTTAAGGAATTAAATAACAAACAAATGGTATACATATCTATTTGACGTCAAACCAACACATATGATATTAACTAATGATATTACTTCTTAAAACTAACAAAATTCTTTTGGTTTTTGAATTTTAGCTTTTTTAAAAAAAAACCCACCAAGGTTAGGTGATATTTGGATTTTATCAGCCAAAACAGGAATCAATGGTTCCTTAATAATTAACATATAAATAAAATAAACTGACATTAAATAAATTAATATAATGTTAGATATAGCATCTAACAAAAAGCTTTCATAGCTCAGTTGGTTAGAGCACCCGTTTAGTAAGCGGGAGGTCTTGAGTTCAACTCTCAATGAAAGCATCTCTACATTTTTCACTTTTTTAAGAATTCCGAATACTACCCCACACTATCGAAGACTTTTATTTATTTATTTTAGGATTATTTATAATCCTCTCTTTCTTTTACAGTCTCTCCCCGTCTCCGACTCCTCTCGTCGCCGTCGCTATTGTTTCTCTTGTCGGTTAGTACCTCCCTCCTTATCTACTTCTCCGCCGCGATTGGATGGATAGTCGTATTCATGATATTGAAAATTTTCATTTTCTTTTTGTTTCCTGAGCTTTTTTTTTAACTTGAGCACGGAACGTGTTCGATAAAATGTCTCATAGAGTATTTCTTCGATTCATAACGAAATGATTTATGATAACGCTTCTAACATTCATGTGATCTTCAAAGTTTTCATTTTGCGTATATTCACCAATAGTTCTTATCATTTTTGTAGAAACTTCATCCAGATTCGTGTAGATCTCATGCTTATGCTATACTTTTGGAATCGAAAGTTCCAGTCTTTATAGACTAATGTTCAAGAAAGTAGACCTAGTTCTGAAGAATCATTGCTTAGAGTTGATTGCAGTGACATAGAAACCCTAACTGGCTACTGTGTTGGTACCTTTTTTTTATGAGCTATTTACTATTTTGGCTTTTAAGATAATATCTCTGAGTCTTTTTTGTGATTGAAATGTTTTGTCTTTTTGGTTTAATTTACTAGCATACAATGTGTTTGATTTTGTAAGTTGATTGTTTGTGTTTCATTGTGTGTGTTCTTGCTTTTTTAAAAGGTAGTTTGAAGGAAGATGGCTAGTGGTAGCCTGAAAAGCCTTGTGAGTTCAGCAGTCACTATTGGTGTCACTGAAGCTAGAGCAAGGATTTTTGGACATTTGCTTAACCCAACAGGACAGAGATCTCCTCATAAGATCTTAAGGAAGAAGCTTTTTGGTGATAAGGTTGCAGAATGGTATCCATACGACATTAAGAATGAGGATCCCAATATCATGGCTAGAGAACAAAAAGAGTACTCCCTCCAAAACTTCTTGGTTTTATCTATTTGTTTACTTTCCCTTAGTGCAGAACTGTGTAATCAACTAAATGAAATCAAGCAAGCGTTAGAGTCTTTTGAGTGGACTGAAGCAATGCCTAGATAACATATTTCCACAATTGCAAAGAGTGTATAAGCCTTGCCTTAGTCTAGTGTAGTAGCGTTATAATTACTGAGGTGGTTGTGTCGGTTAGGTAGATAGCTAACAGCGTTAAAGGAAATTTAGGCAGAAGGGTTGAGCATTCTGGATTGGTGTAGGAGTTTGGATTGATCTACCTAACCGAACTCATAGTGTTTTGTTTTTGGTTCTTTGCTTCAGTTTGTTCTTTGTTCAGTAAAGGGAGAGTCAGTTCTGGTTTTTCTCGGTAGTGTATAAAAGTCAGGGCATGAGAAAGAGACACGATATAGGAACTATGAGTCTTGTACTTGAATAGTTGTGATGAGTGAGGCTTATGTAGAGCTGTGTTCTTGCGTTTATGCGGTGAAATGCAGCAAAGTAGCTTTAGGACATCGGAACTGATATTATCTTATTCTGAGGAGGATAGTTTCAAGGAGCGTACTCGTGGCTATAAATTTCACTTAATAACGCTTGGCTTAATCTACTGCTTATGTTATTATTGTTGTTTCATCATAAAGCGGCCTTTTAACTTGAGTCTGCGTGTTTTTGTAGGCGCTTATCGAAGCTTGAGATGTTGAAACGTCGTGACAAAGGACCACCAAAGAAGGGTCATGGAAGACGTGCTGCGAAGCGTAACAAGTAGAAAAAGTAGTTTCCAAAAGAAAAGCTCTGCACTTTTAGAATCAGATTCTTCTGGTTAATGTCAGATAGAACTTATCAGTAAAGTCCTTTTCGACATAAACTTCTCACGCTTAATCTTCATTGGTTTACAATGATCTCAGTCTCACTTTGCTGAGACAAAGTTGAAAGCTATTTGTGCTTCTTCCCTTTTACTTTATATCAAAATTTAAAGATGGGCTTTTGTTACTATTTTTTCTTCTTACTCTGCTTTTCTTTATTCTTTACTCTTTACTTATACTTGTGTTGTGTAATAATCTTGGATTCAAACCCAAAAGGCCAAAACTATGCGTATGAGTTGTCGATGACAAAGAAAATGTTGTCTTTCACCAATTTTATTTTTTTTATTACTGTTGGCATTTTTGGTAAAGTTGATAACATTCATTGAAAACGGGTAGGTTCAGGAAAAAAAAAAAAGTTTAAAAAAACTGAATCTTGACAAGGTTGGTGTAACCGGTCTGCTATTATAGTCCACGTGTGTTAAATAAACTCATTCAGACAACATTAGAAAAAGATGTGGAACTCTTGAATTATTCTAGTACATGCACTCACTCTCCTAAACAAAAAGTGTCATAGCACTCTGTGTCAAGAGAGAGTCAGCGAAGAGAGAGATGGAGCAAGCTCTTACGATTCAATCTTTGTTCATCTATCCGATCAAATCTTGCCGTGGAATCTCTGTTCCTCACGCAACCGTAACTCAAACTGGTAAATTAAATAACAAACTTCTTACTATTTCGGTTGAATCCTGAGAAAAAAGTTCGTTTTTTTTCTATAAATAGTATGAGAAAATTTTCCTTTGGTCCATTCTTGATTTCTTGGATTTGGTCAGTAATAAGTACTGCGTTCGACGAAAAGGGTTTTGTTTGGTTTGAGGGAAAGTGTCTAAATTTTCCGAGAAGGTCAATAAATGATCCGGGAAAATGCTATTTATAGGGTTATATGTGAACACGTTCCCGTTTTTGTTGGCATGAACTCTAAAGTTTAACTCTTTTCATTGTTACGGGCTCGATGATACCACAAAAGGATTTGCTTTTTTTTTTNTTTTTTTTTTCCGGGAAATGCTACTAGATAGGCTAAATCTTGATAAGATACAATGATGGAATGTTGGGAGTATGAAGTTGGCTTAATGTGTGGAAAGTGATATGTAGGATTTGAATGGGACCGGTATTGGTTAGTTGTGAACTACAAAGGAAGAGCATACACTCAAAGAGTTGAGCCAAAGCTTGCTCTTGTCGAATCGGAGCTGCCTAAGGAAGCTTTCTTGGAAGATTGGGAGCCAACAAAAGACTCATTTTTGGGTAATTATTCTGTTAAAAGTTTACCAAAAGTTGTGTCTGAATGTTGAGACTGGAATTGATTTGTCTTGATTATTTCATTTTGGCAGTGGTAAGAGCTCCTGGTATGAGTCCGTTAAAGATTCCATTGACTAAACCAAGCTCGGTGGCAGAAGGTGTGTCTATGTGGGAATGGTCTGGCTCTGCCTTTGATGAAGGAGAAGAAGCTGCAAAGTGGTTTTCAGATTATCTTGGAAAACAAAGCCGTTTGGTCCGGTTTGATAAAGGTTTTGATTCTTATTGTGTGAATCTTTTCATTTGTAACAGATTTGAATGCACATAGTTGATCAAGCTTTTTTTGATTACCTTGTACAGAAACTGAAACCAGACCTTCACCTCCTGAGTTTGCAGCAGGCTACTCTACAACATTTGCAGATATGTTTCCGTTTTTGTTTGCATCTCAGGTGAGCCATTATTGATCATTTCTATATCGGTTAATGAGAATACGCATTTGATCTTTGTTTCTTTTTGCCTTTTGTTCTTAGGCTTCTTTAGACGAACTGAATACACTTCTCCCAGAACCGGTGCCTATTAACCGTTTTAGACCCAAGTAAAAACTACTATCCATCCTGACAGATTCTTAATATCTTGACATAGAGTAATCTTGATTTTCTTGTTTTCTCTTGTAGTTTTCTTGTCGAGAATTGTGATCCTTTTGGTGAAGATCTTTGGGATGAAATCAAGATAAACGATCTAGTCTTCCAAGGAGTTAGGCTATGCAGCCGCTGCAAGGTGAATATGATGTGAAAAACAAGAGTAAAGTACACTCAGATTTTTCAACTTGAGGCTCTTCAAAACTGTTATGTCCTTTCAGGTACCAACTGTGAATCAGGAAACCGGAGTTCCAGGTGCAGCGGAACCAACTGAAACTCTGTTGAAATTCAGATCAGACAAAGTCTTAATGCCAGACAAGAAACCGCAGGGAAAGGTTAGATATCGAGAGACCTCTAAAGATTTCAAGCTCTTGTCCAGTTTTGTGAGGAGTCTGGTTGGATTTCAGTATTGATGCTAAACCGATTAAGTAAAAACTGATAACCAATTTTCGGGTTATGACAGGTTTTCTTTGGTAAGGAGATGGTTTGGAACTGGAATATAGGTAACAGTGAAGACAAAGGCAAGAAGACAATTAAAGTTGGTGATACCATCTCTGTTCTAAGGAAGATACCTTCGAGAGCTGAAGCAGCTGCTTAACTCAAACATATTGCTTTCCTTCTTCTTCTTCTGTGTTATGTTGTTTGCTATCTCAAAATAAACTAAGAGAGATGCTGGCGTGCTCGTGTAATTCGACACGAACTTAATTTGGAAGTGTGTGTTGATGTTTGTTTGTGCAATACTACAAGATATCAGATTCTAACTTTAAAAGAGTTCTCTTTTTCTTTAACATTTCAATCACAAATCATTCGGGCAAATTATCAAACACTTAAACATAATCTCTGATAAAAAGACAAAAAGATGGATTATACATTAATATATCAGAATTCAACCTAAAAATTGCGTGC